>LRSR01012853.1:0-53230 GCA_001579985.1 Hypsibius dujardini | reverse complement strand
GTCTGTCTGTCTGTCTGTCTGTCTGTCTGTCCGTCTATCTATCTGTCTGTCTGTCGGTCACGCATTATTTTCTTTAACGTGCATGCGAAAATAGTCTCATTGCAAACCTTACACTTCTTATATGATTCAGGCAACGGAAAAATTGACTTTCCCGAATTCCTGGCCGTTATGAAGACAAAAATGCACGACATGATGCGGATTGAAGAACTCGAAAAAGCCTTCCGTGTCTTCGACTTTAACGGTAATAGTACATGTGTGGTTTGGTTTGCTGACCGGAAGAACCAGCAGGGACCCATTTAAATTAATTCGGCAAGCGCAACGATCTCATAATTGTCGTTTAGGTGATGGGAAAATAAGCCGTGCGGAGCTGCGGAAAGTCTTCCAGAACTTGGACCAGCACTTCGAGGAGGATCAGATATCGGAGATGATCACCGTGGCGGACATGAACCGCGACGGCTTCATAGACTTTGACGAGTTCTCCGCCCTGGTGCTCAGCCAGTTTTGAGCGGCCTTCCTGCGCTCGCGCGGATGGATTTTTCCGGAAAGAAAACACATACACACATACTCAATTCAAGTCTTCTCGTCGTCTTAATTCCTCTTTTTGAAGTCTCAAGTGTGTGCAGTGGTCTGTTTTCCACGCTACTGCTATACCAGTACAGTACTTATCCAGGGTTCCTCTTTATTGCTCGACCATTTAAGCGAAAAAACACACACATGCATCATTCTGCCGGCGACATTTGCGACAACGACGCGTGCTTATTCCGTATCGTTTTTCAACACACAATTTTCACACGTCGGATTTTCGAAAGCTATTTGTCTGCGTGTCGTTCCTGTCTGCCTGGCTGTCTGTGTGTCTGCATGTCGGATCCCTGCATGCGGAAATTGTTTCGACACTTCCGTGTGCGGGATCTACATATACACGCAGCTGTTTTGGCTGTGTAGCAGTAGTCTTCGTGCTGTGTAGGATCACTTCTCATGACGAGGTGTTAATTTCCGCAAAGGCCGACTTTGACTTGCGATATCTTTTTCTCCTCCAGGCAGGCAGATATCCATCCTGAATGGTCGATGTGTGCGGTGACTGAGGAGTGACTCGCTGGGTCGCCACGCCGGCCGACCGAAATGCCAAACGGATAGCGTTACTGTTTAAATCGAGCGACTCGCGAATGTTTATTTTACCGGCTTGTGACGGAAATTTCTTTCTCGTGGACGAGAATCGAGAAGGATATGAATGTACACTCGAGAGGAAGAGCGGGCAGAACGCGTGGAGTGTTGTTCCAGATTGCGATTTGCATTTGGACTGAACTGAACGCCCAGACGAATGGAACGCAAGACACACAACGGGCGCACTGATTCGGGAAGAAGAATGCCTTTGAGACAGAATCAGATCAACCACGTTCAGGCAGCCGGAGGCACATAGACACGCAGACCCAGCTGCAGGCATTACACGTAGACAGACACGTCATAACCCCTGAGCCAGACAGACAGAAACACAGACAAGCAGACAGGCACCCAGCCAGACATGCAGACATACACCCAGTCATTGAGGAAGACAGGCAGACCGACATACAGACAAACCCAGCTTCAGGCACCGGACTACTTGCAGACATACTCATAGCCACTGTGCCAGGCAGGCAAGCGCATAGACCGGCAAACAGACAGTCAGTCTGACATGTAGGTAGGTACTCAGCACACATGCAAATAGACACGCAGACTCAAGGCAAGCAAATCCAGATTCAGGCAGCCCCTCATGCCGACTGACAGACTAACTGAAAGACAAACGGATAAATAGATAGGCAAGCAGAGGAGACATGAGGTACCGTGCTCATGCTGCTATCTGCCAGCGCAACATGCAGACAGACTCAAGTAAAAACCGATGCAGATAAACTTTTCTTTTGCAGCTTTATAAACGAAGTTGTAAATTAGCAGGTCCGCATATCGTGTATTCAGGCACTTGTAAATGAGAAAAAAGATACAGAAAACCTGCGGAAAGAAAATCATTCAAGCTGCTTCCTGTCGTCATGACAGATAATAAAAAACAGGTAGGTCTCTAGTACAAACAAGGCAAAATCATCCGTTCTACCAAAAGGAGTGTCTGTAAATGTCTTCGGTAAATGTAAGAGACCAGAGATACTCGTAACAAAAAAGGTACACACAAAATCAATGTCCCAATATTTCGTCACACATCGGACAATCTCCGAGAAGAACCTCATTCGTCATTGCTTCCGTTCCCATTCCGCATAGAAAAGTCCTCCTGAAAGTGCTGTTTGGCACGACTGGTTAACTCAATCAGCTGCTTCAGTCCGTCCCGGGTCTCCTCCGGAGTCGGCTCACGCCGGTTGATGTCACGGCGACCGTGGAGACGCCTGCCGAAGGCAGACGATGACGATTGGACGGAGGGCGATCGCACCGGCGACTCTCGCGGGTGCGAACCGGAGCGGAGCACACGGTTCGGCGTCATCCGGTCCAGACTGAGCGGGCTGACTTCGCGGCTCATCCGTTTGCGGGGTGGCGCCCGCGGGGTGGAGTCGCCGCCGTCCATGGAAATGCTCCGGCGGTCGTCCTCGTCCTCCTCTGGGACACTCTTCAGATTGTTGCTGCTGCTGTGGTGGCCGTGCGGAGTAGAGTCCGGCTCGTCCTGCAGAAAAGTCCGTAAGGGCGTGAGGCTGCGCCGGAGGCGGTCCACATTGTCCATCACAAAGTCGACAACTTTGTCCGGGACGGTCATGGAGGTGTCACTGCTGCTGCCATCCCGACGTGGTCCGTCGATAGGAGCACGCTGGAAAAAGTGGAAAAATCTCAATCAATCTTTAGAAGGCAGAAATTTATTTCACCTTTAATGAAAAACGAAACTTAAAATAGTAAAAAAAAGGAGAAAAGAACAAAAAAGATACAAGAAATGCAGCTGATTTCAAATGAGATCAACTAAATTTAAGTTCAAATATATATACTTACGCTAATATTTAAGTATATAGAGACATTATATAAAGATTTAAATATAAACATGTGTAATTACCAGGAAAACCGTGAAAACCGTGAAAAAAGTCTAAGTAAAAGTAAATAGGCATTTCCCAATTCGAATTTAAAGAGAAACAAACGAAAAATATGAAAAATATAAATCCTGCTTTAAACTGCAAAACATAACATATTCCATGGGATGAAGACACCAACCAGGTATGCAGTAACAGAATTACACTAGATGGGATGAACGGATGGAGGGTGGAGCTTCGGCAACTAAGACTCACCCCGGAACTGTGTATCACCACACTTTTCAGCTCCATGAACTGCTCCTGAAGTTTCAACATCAAGATGTGATTGTTCTCGTGAATGTCCTGGTACTTGTAGAAGAAGTACACCACCACGGCAGTGGCGATGGCCAGGGCGATCCTGCGGATGAACCAGGCGTCCTCGTTGAGGGAGTGCGTGATGATGGAGCTGTCGGTCAAGCGCTGGCCGCCGTCGCCCTCGAACTCGGCCAGCCGGTACTGGCCCACCTGGCGTTCAAGGTAGAAAGTCCCAACCAGCAGCAGGAAAAGCCAAATTCTTGCAGCTACCGTCGAAAGCAAAAAACGATTAGTTTTTTTGCATCTTATGAATCGAAGGACAGTAAAACAGCCAAAAATGTAATACTGCACAGTATTCAATTCAAATAAACAATTAAATTTTCTAAACACTACCCGGTTTGGGGTACTATAAACATGCAAGTTTAATCAAATAATATATACTATAATTTAATTAAATAAAGCCCAATGATTCGATCATTTTAAATCATATTTGAAATTAATCTAAACAATTAATTTAATTAATTAAATCAAATTTTAAATTAATCTAAACAAAAATCCCAGAGTAAATGGCACCTCCTGACATTGGGCGAATAAAGTAAACCGAGATTCAAAGACGAACCTGCAGTTCGCTTGGTGGATGTCAGGACGAAGCAAGCGACACCGGCAGTGACGTAAAACACCAATGAATAAAAGGTGGTAAACTCATCGATAAAGAGGCTCTGAAGGCGCGAGACGCTGGCCGAAATGTCGCTCATCCACAGCCGCGTCTCCGAAGTCGACCGTTGGAGCTCGCGAAAGCTCCCAATCAGCGCCATCTGACTTTCCGTAATGGACTGATTCAGTCGGTCGTTGTGGGCCACCAGCGCCTCGGAGCTGGCCAGCGCCTTCTGCTGCTTGTCGAGGATCGACTCCTGTACCGACTTGGACTCCTCCAGCTGCAGCGTCGACATCCGCTGCGATTCTAGCATGGCCACCTGTACCGTCTTGGACTCCTCCAGCTGCAGCGCGGCCACCTTTTGCTTGTCTAGAATGGCCGCCTGCACGGACTGGGACTCTTCCAGTTGCAGCGACACCGAATGGGACGCCGACATGAGACGATTGACCTGCGCCTCCGCCTGGCGGTTCCACTCTTCCGAGGCGATGTAGAAGCAGACACTTTGCGTGTGGGTGAAGAAGTCGCGGTAGGTGTGAAAGAACTCCGGTTCCACCTGAGTTGAAATAGTTAGATTAAATGGCATATTAAATGATCCAAAAGTAGTTCCAATTTGAAAGGAAATACTGTAAATATGAATCGTTATCGAAAAGCATTATACTTTTTTTATTAAAGACCCGAACTTTATTTGTAAATACTCAAATCTTAAATGGCTCGTTAATAACATTTAAAACATAAATTCAATGAGAAAAACTCTTTGAACTTAAAACATATAAGGACATATAAGTATTAAATGATAGAGAAGCAACTTCCAAACTGAAAAAAATAATCGTACTCGAATATTTTATTTAAATTCGCAAATATATAAATTATTTATTAAAACAATGGTTTTATTTTATTCATATGTGAAATTGAATAGTTAATATTGGGATACTAGATGATTCGTAAATCAAACCGGTATTAGGGAGTTTCCTGCGGGACAAATTAGTATAATATTTCCGAAAATAAAAATGTTTCGTTTATTCACAACTTGCTATCGAAAAATATTTCGCAATGACTGGGGCTATTACAACTTTAATTAAAATGTACAGTATTTTCTTTCAAATTGAAACTGCTTTTCGATAATTTAATATGCTATTTAATTTAACTATTTTAACTCACGAGTCACAGAACAGACGAAGCGATAGGCAGACCTAGCGACAGGGAAACCTAGCGATTGTTTTCCTGAGTTGTGAGATAGCTTGTCAGTCAGTCAATTTTTTGCCTGCCTGTTAGTTGGGCGACTGCCTGTCTGCCTGTCTGTTTTACCTGACTTTTCATCTATTTGCCTGTCAGACTGCCTGTTGGTCGAACCTATTGTCTGTCCGTCCGTCTGTCTGTCTGTCCGTCTGTCTGTCTGTCTGTCAATTCGTATGTCTGCCCATCTCTGTTTCCGCCTCTCATTATCGGTTTTTTCGCAGGCTATAATTTATTTAATTTAAATTACCATTGTTATTTTAATCGCCGAAAATGGACGGTTTCTGCTAAAAAATATCATTTTTATTGAAAGGGACTTTGCAGTGAATTTTAAAATAATTTATTTAAACCCAAACCAGACACATAAACACACCCACACCCACCTTGGCTCGGGTGATGCATTCCGCGATGGTGTCCGCCTCGTTGCAGCTGACGATTTTGATGCCGGTAGTGAGGAGGAAGCAGTTGGTGAACTGGAAGGCCAGCCGGTGCTGAGCGTGCTCCGTCATGCTGCGGCAGCTCTCTTTGAGGGTGGTCAGGGCTGTGCTCCAGCAGTCGCCGTACCGCGGCATCTGGCTGTACGTGACCATGCGGTCGTAGTCAGTCTTGGCCTTCTGGATGTCATTGTTGTCAAAGTGAACGTACGCCGATTCGTCGGCTCCCTCCTCCAGCTCGTCGTCGCGGTAGGCGGTAGCGGTGACGGTCAGCGCCAGCAGGAGGAACACCAAAACGCTCCTCCCCATCCTCTGCAGCATGCCTTGTGGGGAACGACCAACCTGCAAAAAAAGGACATTCTTCGTTAGCGTTTTAGGCGGTCGCTCAGCCCATCATGAGTTTGCCAATTGCTTGATTGATGAGTTGCGAGAAAAAAAAGAAGCTTCACAGTACGTTGTGATTGATTGATCTATTATCAATAACAACTTAGCAATCGCAAAGGCTCGCTTGATTGATTGCATCGAGGGGCTGTCTGATCGGTAAAACAAAAATGTGGGCGGTCAATTGATTGGCTGATTTACTTAATTATGTTTAATAGATTAATCTTCAAGCCCAATTAGCAGTTAGCATAACCAATCGAATTCAGATTGAAAAAAAAAGATATTTAGGTGAAAGGAACAGCATTTCTGTTCTGTTCTACAAAAAAAAGAAAGCAATTTTGTGGAAAACAATGTGTGATAACGTCAAGAAAGAATCTCTGACCGTTGCCCTGCAAAGCTGCAAATCATAGTTCGCTCCCAATAATTCATCTCAGTTTCAAATAATTGCATTTTCTATGCTTAGAAGTGTATAAATAAATATTCAGACAAAGAACTAAAAGGGGATTTTTCCGAGTGGATAGGAAAACATTGTGCCGAAATATCGAAGGCGTCTATAATAACTGTGCTATTTTCAACTGTCCCTACCAAGTCTGAGGCAATAATGTGCGCTTTGCGCTCCTGCAATCCCTGAGATGAAGGGAAACTGGTCAGGGTAATAAAGACCTATCCTCTTCCGGAAAAAAGAGGCGCGAAAATACAGTATTCCCGGGCGAAAAACTAGAGTGTGGAGGAGAGGAGAAAGAAACTAGCTTTGCAAATCTTGCCCAGAGTGAGGGAAATATGAAGCATGTCGCGAGCTTTGTTAAACTCGTTGAATTTCAACACGCTGTGTGGCCTTGCTGCCACGGGTTTGTCAATTGGCAAAGACAGGGAAACGGTAGAAACAAGTAGACTGATTTCTACTGTCATTACACCGACATTCAAAAACGCGCAAAGACAACGCAGCGTGCGTTCCTGTTTTTGTCCTTTACGTTCGATATTTACCAATAAATGTTCAGCGTATTTTGATCGAACACTGGCATGTTCATATCTCACCTTGGGCTTTTGCGTTCTCTTCACTAGGCTTGTGCAAGTGTTCGATTTCTGTTGTGAGTTCCTGAAATTGTCGCTCTTGTTTTTATTTATTTTTATTCTCTTCGATTGTGTTAGAAATTAATTCTTCTGTCGTCCCGCTATAAATTTCTCTTTCTGGTACCTTTGATAATTTCTAACGCTGTTCATTTCTAATTTTTCATCATGGGAAAGCGCCAACATCAGAAGGACAAGCTTTATTTAACCACCACTGAATGGTCCACCCAGTATGGAGGTCGTGCGGCCACTCTTGCGAGCCGGCCAGGCTCGAGTTTCGTGGCGAAATTCCGTCGCCTGCCCCTCGACGTGTGTGCGTTGTCGCTGCAGCCGTTTGAAAATCCCTACATGACTCAGGACGGCTACGTTTTCGATTTAGTGTAAGGCTTGAAATCAAGCGAGAACTCGGCCTTTGCTCGGCTGCTTGATTGGTCGATTGACTGAAGAAATAATTATTTGCATTTTTGTTGTAAATGCTGGCTAACGATTGCTTGATTGCTTACTTGCTTGATGCAATGATTGATTGAATAACCGAGTTTGTTTCCTTTACAGAAATATCCTGCCGTTCATCAAGAAATTCGGAATCCACCCCGTGACCGGCGAGCCGCTGCAGGCGAAATCCCTCATTAAACTCAATTACTTCAAAAATTCAGATGGTGTGTTTCCTTCCTTGATTAATGCTCTTGAATGGAAACATGATACTAATATAAAATTTACTTAATTCATCGGAGAGTTTATCTAATTTAATTTATTACATTTAAAACGAGATTTAAAATACAATTATATACCTTAATAGTTAAATTAAATTTTGAGGTTTTGATTAAAAAAACACGCTGCTACGTAAATATCGTTTTAGTATTTTTTGGATTTTTATAAATTGATTAAATAATTTTGTTTTGAATAAGATATTTTATATTCGATCAAAAGAATAAGTAATGGTTTTTACTATTCATCTTTCAGGAAAATATCACTGCCCGGCTGTATACAAGCCGTTCAATGAGAATTCGCACATTGTCGCCAACAAGAAAAGTGGGAACGTATTCTCTTTTGAGGTGAGACTGGCAGTGTTTTTTCATTTTTTATGAAAGTGTACGGTTTTACCATCAAGGAAATTACTCCGTAGGCAGTGGATACGTTGAACTTCAAGCCGAAGAACTTTCGCGACCTCATCACGGATGAAGCCTTCCAAAGGTCGGACATTGTCTCCCTGCAGGATCCGAACAACATTGAGAAGAACAACACGCAGACCTTTCACTACATCAAAAACAACCTCACTGTCACACCCTATGGTACTTTTACTGGTCCTGGTCATCTTTCCTTATGCGTTTGGACAATTTTCTGATTTTTTGCACTTGCTTTCAGTAAAAAACACCGATCCCGCAGCAAATCTTAAGTCCATAAGCGCTGAGGCTAAATCGACGCTGGAGGAAATGGCTAGGGACTACAAGAGGCCTCAAGACATGACGGTAAATTTAAGGCCAAACCGGCAGGCAGGCCCTGACGCTCTGTTTGACAGGCGGGCAGACGGACAAACAAACAAATAGCTAGAGAGACCGGCAGATAGCATGAAGATAAGACAGGCAGATAGACAGACAGACAGGCAGGCAGGCAGACAGATAGACAGACAGACAGACAGACAAACAGACAGACAGACAGACAGACAGACAGACAGACAGACAGACAGGCAGGCAGGCAGCAGACTGAAGGGCAACCGGCAGATACACCGCCTGCCAAAGAAGTGTTAGACTGTCTGCAAAATAGGAGGCAAAACATAGAGGACCGCTGATCCAGTCTCAGGATTCAGGATCGTGTGATCACTCAGCCGAAAGACAGTCAGTCTCTCACCGATTGAATTCAGCTTCCTCAACATTACCCCCCCCCTCTTTTCCTTGCAGATGTTCAGTGACAACAGAACGCCCTTCAGGAAAGCCGCCACTGACAGCACCAATGCCGCGGCTTATTCCACTGGACACGTCGCAGCCGGCTTCACGTCCACCGCAATGGAACCCGTCACTTTCCAGACCCCTGGTACGTACGCTCTTCATTCTCAACGTAGACATCATCAAGTTCTGCTGTATCACCAAAGTTTGTACTTATATTTATACAGCTATGCTGGACGAGGATGTATTACGATATGACCGTGTCCGGAAGCGACAGAAGAAGGGCTACATTCGCCTTATCACTAACTTCGGCTCCCTTAACATTGAAATTCACGCTGATTTGGTAAATTCTTGATGAATAAGGATTGTTTTTAGTATATAAGACTGAAGGGTTATATATTTTTTCTCCTTTGCGATTAGGCACCAAAGACTTGCGATAATTTCATCAGACACTGCAAATCCGGCTACTACACAGACACCATCTTCCACCGGTTGATTAAGAATTTCATGATCCAGGGAGGCGATCCCACCGGGACGGGAAAGGGCGGTGCCTCGGCCTTTCCCGACGGGAAGGAGTTTGAGGATGAACTGAAGACCGGGCTGAAGCACGACGTCCGCGGCATCGTCAGCATGGCCAACTCCGGAGCCAACACCAACAAGTCGCAGTTCTTCATAATCTTCCGGTATACAGCGTACATATAATGACCCATCCACCTGAACTGCATTTATCTGACCGATCGTTCTTCGTGTGCAGGCCGCAGAAGCATCTCGATGGGAAGCACACTGTCTTTGGGAGAGTGGTGGGCGGGTTGGACGTCCTCGCCAAGCTTGAGCAGATTCCCGCCGACGACAAGGATAAACCCACACACGTGAGTTGTGAAAATTTGTGGCTTTTTAATTAGAATATATTCATTGCGTATTCGGTTCGTCTTTATGCTTTGTGTTGGGAATAGGATATCAAAATTCTCAATGTGGAGGTCTTCCAAGACCCATTTGCCGATGTGGAGAAGGCGCTGGAGGCCGAACGGCAGGCCAACGTCACTGCGGCGGAGGAAGAGCTACGACGCGAAGCGACTGAGCGCACTGCAGCCAAGCGCAAGATTGCCGAGGATAAGCTGGCCAGCGACCCGACCGTCGGGAAGTACTTAAAGAAGACGTAAGTTTCCGATGTTGCCAAACATCGCAAGAGTTTCCTTTTTATTTCTGAATATCATTTAACCTGTCTGTTCACATGAGTTTCCGTTGCGTCGCTTTTTTTATCTGTCTGTCTGTCTGCCTGTCTGTCTGTCTGTCTGTCTGTCTGTCTGTCTGTCTGTCTGTCTAAAGAGCTCTCTTTTTGTCGTTGTTTTTTCGCATTTTCACTTGCGGCTTTCAACGTCTCATATTACTTCCCTTTCAGCACAAAAACTGTACCGCCCGAGGAGGAGCCATCCAGCAGCAAAGAAACCGTGGTCAAAAAAACCAAAGCCATCACTGGAGGAAGTCAATTCGGAAATTTCAGCGGGTGGTAAAAAAGAGAAAGCAACCGCTCAGTTTTGTACAATAAAAAATTCCGTTTATTTTAGTTTCATCCTAGTTGTATTGCACTGAGTGTCACGGTATTATTAATCACTGGAATCATCACAAGTAAAATATTCGCTGGTGTGCAATGCGACAGCGCATCCAGGAACTGCTTTTCTGACTGGGAATGGCAAAAACACTGAACGAAATGAACAAAACTAAACGCACTTTTGGTCCCTAAAGAAGTAATTGACTAATTTTAATTTTTGCCATCCCCATTACTGACTGTATAAAAAGCAAGAGCGGAAGCGGAAGCCAAAAAAGTTCCATCAAGCCGGGACGACGCCACCGACGGATGGATCCTTCACCGACATGGTCCACACGACGGGCAAGCTGGTCTGCACGGTAACGGACGGTGCAGCCATCTCGTTGCTCGTGCTGATCAGGCCGCCAAACTCAATCTGCTGGTCGTCCAAGTTCCAGCGCAGTCCGGTGGTGGAGACCTTGCTGGGACCGCGGAGAGGCAACAGGCCGCAGTAGGCGCCCTCCAGTTCGGTGTCCAAGAGCAGCGTGGTGGCCGGCCCGTTGGATATGACGTACTGCACGTCGAGTTCGGACATGAGAATGACCGGGACGTCGGTGATGGAGGGCGCCATGAAGAGGGTGTTGATGTTGCCCATGTTGTGATCTACGGGATAGCACCGGTGTTTGAATTAGGAGAGAAAAGATGCGCATGTCGTTCCGATTTCCGAGTGAAGTGCGTTTAAGCGATTTATTCTTGGTAAACGTGAGTGCGTTGTGGGGCCTTACCGAAACGGCCTTTTCCGCTGCAGAGAGCAACAATCGCATCAACCTAAAAAGGCACGAGTTAATAGTTTTACGGCGCAGAAGTAAAACTGACACGGATCCCGGGAAAAGACAGATCCACAAACAGAGCCACAAACAGAGCCTAGCGACAGGGAAACCAAGCGATTGTTATCCCAAGTTGTCAAATGTCTTGTCAGTCAGTCAATTGTCTGCCTGCCTGCCTGTTGATCGACCGTCTATGTTTGGATGCCTGCCTCTTTGTGTCTGCCAATCTGCTTGCCTGTTGGTCGCCTGTCTCTGTCTGACCTTCTACCAATCTATTTGCCTCTCACTGCCCGTTCGTCGGTCTAAACATTCTGTCCCCTTGTCTGCCTGCCTGTAGGTCGATCGTCTCAATCTGTCTGTCTGCCTGTTTGTTGCCTGCCTGCCAGTTAGTTGGCAAACAGGGCCGCAGAAAACTGCGTTTCAGCACGTGCTCAGCAGGAGTCTGTCAGCAGTGCCTCAAAACTGCACAGAGCGAGCACTCGCCCAATCAATCTATCCGTCTAACAGACGTGGTACTACGTGGTGCTATGGACAAGTTCAAAGCTCGAAAATCCAGCGATCAATCAATCGAATGCCAACTAGAATGGCCAGATTAAATTAAAGAGCCAGAAAAAACGTCAATCAACCAATCAACCGATTAGTCGATCTATTATCTTCCCACCTTCATGTTCTTGCGTTTAATCTCCTCCGCGACCAGCATGAGCGCCTTGGTGAAGTCTGTGGCGTCCTGATCGGGTGTCTCCTCAACTCGCACACCGGGGAAAGCTCGATAGAAGTCCAACGCATCTTTCCGGATCGAGTCGAAGTCGCCGGAAATGAGGTCGGGAATCCACGGACAGCCGCCCAGGCCCATCGCATCCACCGTGCCCTTACGGAAGTGCTCGTACAGGAAGTTGCAGCCACTGTCCACGGCACACTTATACACGGCATTCCTCCACAATGCGTCGAACTTTGTGCGATGCGCGTACACCTCAACAACGTTGGCAAAATAATTACAGTCAATAGAAGCTCCAGTTGATTGATTGAGGAGTCGCAGCAGCATTCAGTTGATTGTTGATTGAATTTATTGGTGGTCCATCCACTCTTGTAATTGATTGATTGATTATGGCCGCCACTTTCTGCATTTACCATTTAAATGTGGTTTCTAGACGAATTTTTCAGACATATGTTTTCTTCGCTAAAGAGAATTAAACAGCCTAGTTTTACCTCGTCAGCTGTCAGCTCGGTATGCAGGAAGATAAGAGCGATCCTGCTGGCGCCCGGTTGCAAACAGTTAAGCAGTCGGATCTTGGACATTTCTCCCGATTTTATAGCGTACTTGTTGGCAATCGTCTCAGAAGCGAATAAAGGTAGCGAAGTTCCGTGCAATGGTAATCGGCGCACGCAGTGTATTTTTATATTCCGTTAAAAAGGGCAGTCAGGAAAACCAGAAAAGAGCTAAATAAGGCTGATAAACAACAACGCCTTATGCAACTCTGTCGGTACGAAATCAAGGGCTCAAACTCGGTCCTGCCTGCCCATTGCCCAGCACCAAACCGACGGCAACTGCCACTACCTGCCGACCTCCCTTCCTGTGCTTAATTTTAAAGACAGTGCGTTCTTGAAAATCAGCGTTCTCGTTCGCGTTCACGTTCTTTCTGGGTTCTTAATTGAACGTTCGGGTTCGCGTTCGCACGTTCCATGTTTTCTCGATAGAAAATCTTTAGATGCATTTATCGAAGTTCTGTTTGACTAATCGGCAAATCTAAAAAAATTTGCTGCCGACTAATTATTTTACCAGCAAAATCCAGATTTAATCAGTTATCGTAATAATGTTATTAATATTTCAAAAAACGTGTTCTGTTAGGAGCCTTCGTGCGTTCTTTTCGCGCTCTAAAAACGCGAACGCGAACGTAAAAACGCACGTTTTTTGCATTCGCGTTCCTAAACGCACCATCTCTGGAAAGCACTAAAACTAGCACTAAAGTTGAAAATATGGCAATGAGCCCAGTAAAATTTATAGGATTTCGATGCCAAAGACTCAGCCGGGCAAAGAGCAAAAAACTGAAGACCCCGCTTGAAAATCCAATTTTTGTGCCGTGTGCATTGCGCTTTTAGCCCCATGTTTGCGTACCGCACACCCATCATGCGCACTTGCACACTACACTCTGCACACTATTGACAAATTAGAGAAAACATTATTTCTCCTGCGCGACCCTTGAGAAGACTTTTCCTGGCCGGGTTTTGCAGACAACCACTTCCTCTGATCTGAATATCACCCGTTTATTTTCCGAACTTGAAGAAAAATATTTTGCCGACCGGGATGATCTCGCTAGTGCGACCGGTGCGGTTGCACTCGCTCTACCGCTCCTTCCACACGGCGTCCATTCTGTGCTCTCGCCGGGGAAATCGTACTCGCACCGGCCATCCGTACGCTGCCTACGATGACTCCCGGCAAAATTTTGAGGAATCCTCTTACCAGCCAGTGGAAATGCCGGTGCTGGAGCGGCTGAAGGCTATGGCGGCATCAAAACCGCAGACCTTCAACACAAACGAATTTGCCAAGGTACATGGATTGGGTGGTTGTTGTTTGATTGGTTGATTGGCTGGGATCATTACTTGTAATTTCTGTTGTGCGTTCTAGCTGAAGGACTGATTGGCTAATTGGCTGATTGATTAAAGATCGATTTCCATTTTTAGGTATTATATTTTAATTAATGTTTTTGTGTTTTGCTACAGTAATACGCGATTAGTTTACATGCATTTTTGTCATCTCTTTCAGTTCCATCAAGTTTTACTACTTTTTTTGAAAGATGGTTCAGATTAATTTGTATATACGAACTAGTGTTGTTTAAATATATTGTAATAGATATTGCATGGCTCTAAAAGCGACATTTGGTTTCATAAAGAGAATATTATTTTTATTTTATTTGAAGTCTTAGAAAGAGAAATGGATAATTAAAAGCATATTTTTATTTAAATCACTGAATTTATTTGAAATATTATGATATTTTTAACTTTAATTTTAAATGCTGAAGATATTAATTCTCTTTTAGGTTAAAATGAGTTCTTTATTTCGATAAACGTTGCCGGATAATTTAAATTTATTTAGTATTTTAATATTTTAATTAAATTCAAACATGTCATTTAAACAAGATTAATACTAACACGGGTATTTCTTTGTCTGCAGGCAGTGCGCGGGGAGATGCGTCCGGAAGTGGAGCAGCGGGTCTTCAAAGACGCGAAGCCCCAGTGGATTGAAGAGGCCGAGGAACCAGCAGTCAAACCAGCAAAGCTTCAGAAGAATCAGCGTTGGCGTACAGAGGATACCGCGGCGGAGTTGGAAGTGGACGCTTTCGGGTTGGAAGTGGAAAAAGTGCCGGTCAACGAAAACGCCGCAAAACGGCCGCCGGAACGTTTGAAGAAATCGCTACCACGGGTCCTCGAGCAGATGGACGCGGAGGAGTCGTATCAACAGCAACTGCTGGACAAGGTCTATCCGAAAAAGGCCGCAGCGAGGACGGCGAAAGCCGCCAAGAAGGAGAAGGAGAAGGAGCGGAAACCTGTGGGGAGCTCCAAGTACCCCTTTTTGGAGGATAAAGATCCGCTGTTTAAGACGCTTCTCACGGATGTGAAGAATCGCGCGGAACGCGCCAAGACTCGACGAATCTTACTGGAAGGCCACCGCCTGATCTGCGAGGTGCGTGGGCGGTCTTGCACTGCTTTAAAAACAAAGTTTCGTCATTCGCAGTGATTGATTGATTGATTGATTGTTTAGTGGATTGATTGATAACCATATAGACTTGATTGATTGATTGATAATCTGTTGGATGATTGATTTTGTGTATTAATTGATGGATTGATTGATTGATTTTTATTTGGATTTGATTTATTATAATTTTTGCTAGTTTTTATTTCCCCTACTTCAGGCTCTATACAACGGTGTTGGGATCAAAACGGTATTCTACTCCCACCCTGATCTGGTGGAGGAGTTGCCGCAGCAGGAGCTGCGACTGAACAAGGCCGATGTTTATCAGGTCACCCCAAAGCAGATGGCCTTGTGGTCGGACATGACCACCCCGCCCGGCATCATGGCCATCGCCGCCATGCCCGATCCGGTGGTGATGGACTTGACCAAGGAGATGCCGCTGACGGTGGTGCTGGATAATATCCGCGATCCCGGCAATATGGGTGCGATTATCCGGGTGCTCGCGGCAGCTGCCTCATCCGAAATCATCTGCATCAAGGTGAGCTTCATTCTTTTGGCCCGCTCTCGTGGTTGTCTAGAAATTTCTCTGTCGCGTTCTAAAATATGAATGGCATCGAAGAACGAAATGCATGTTGGTTTTGATTTAAATTTCGAATCGTTTGATGTTTGTTTAGAAATCGAATCTGAACACATGCGCAGCGAAGCGAAATGTTCTCCACCAAAAACTTAATATCACATTCGCATGTGATTTTTTTATCTAAGCGTTGTCTTGTGCTGGTATAAAATCAATTATTGATCCGGGAAATGGTTGAAATGATCCAAAATATACATTAATTCTAATTCTGGCTGGTCTGTCTGTCTGTCTGTCTGTCTGTCTGTCTGCATATCTCTATGTCGCCTTGCCTGCCTGCCTGCCTTCCTGTCAGTCCATCTGCCTATCTGTCCGTTCATCTGTCGCTGTAGATTGATGTCTGATCTTCTTTCTGTTTTTTTTCCGGCTTCGCTCTGCCTGTCTTCCTCGCCCGGCTGCCTGAGCGATCATCTCAAATTTCAATTTTCCTTCCAGGGCTGTGTCGATCCCTGGGACCCGAAAGTCCTGCGCTCGGCCATGGGCGCTCACTTCCACATCCCCATCCAGTACAACATGACCTGGGACACCATCTCCAACCACCTGCCCAACCCCGCGTCCGTCTACATTGCCGACAACCTTGAGGAGCGTGCCCCCGGTCCGCACCTCGACCGGGGCGAGACCCGCGGCGCCCGGCTCTTCCCCCGACCCTACAAGCACCGCATGCCGATCATACCGTACCACCACGTGGACCTGAAGCAGGGCGCTGTGGTGTTGATTATCGGCGGAGAGACAGCCGGCGTCAGTCAGGCGGCCTACCTGGCGGCGGAGGAGCGTCGCGGCCGGAAGTTGGTCATCCCGATGGGCAACTACGTGGAGAGCCTGAATGCCGCCTCGGTGGTGGCGGTGTTGGCGTTTGAGATGCGCCGGCAGCGGCTGCTGTTGGACGACGACTTTACGCGCAGTGAAGAACGCCCGACGGAACAGGTGCAATTTGATGGGGCAAACGTTGAGACGGCGGAGGCGGTGACGGATGGCGAGAGTGTGGGGACGGAAGAGGATGACGGGCAAGAGAATGAGGAGGAAGAACATTCTCCAAAAGATAATCGTATTGGACAAATGCTTTGAGCCTGGTGTGCTTATGGGATTTGTTTTTTCTTGTTAGAATTTCAGACTCGGTTTGGTGAGCTCTTTCGGCTTTTTTTATGTTTCTGTGTTACGTTAAAACGGAAAAGGTCTTCTGCCGTACTTGGGTTTGTGGCCGCATTATCTTTCTGATAGTTGATTTCTGCCTCCTTCCCAGTCTGCATCTTTGTCTGTCTGCATTTCCCTGTCTGTGTTTCTCTGTCACTCTGACTGTCTGCTTATTGTCTATCTGCTTGGCTCTCTGTCTGCTTATTTGCTAGTCTGTCTATTTGTCTGCCTGTCCGACCGTCTTTCCGCCTGTCTATCTGTTTATCTATCCCCTTGTCTTTCTGTGTCGACCTACTAGTTGGCTGTTTGTCTGTCTGCCTTACTACATGTTTACATGTTTTTCTCTTTGACTGTTTTTCGTCTTACTGTCTGTTTACGTATCCGTCTGTGTCTATCTCCTTGTCTGCCTGTTTGTATGCTTTCTACTGGTCTGCCTGCATGTCTTGTTTGTCTGTTTTATACTTGTCTGCCTGTCTCTGCATGTCTCTCTGTCTCTGTCTGCATGCCTGCCTGTGTGTCTGTCTTTGGTATGTCTGCCTGTTTGTCTGTCTGTCTGCTGTCCGTCTGTCTATGATCTGTTTATTTAGTTAGAGAATGTTGGAAAGAACATTGGTCGAAAGCGAAAGTACTGGATGCAGTATGCCTGTGGTTCTATTCATCAGATGTCCGTTGTGTATTGGACGCCACGCCACCCTGATCGGCGACCTTGACGACTGAACACACCACACCTGCTGACCTGGTCGGAATAATTGCGTTTTGTGGGGATTTCGAAGGACGACCACCTTGAAAACACTTCTTTTTCAGTGTCAGCAAGTGTTCACAAACGTGCCGAACCACTTCACCTATGAAACTGCTCGTAATTCGTGGTTTCGTTCTTGAAAGGCACTTCCGGTTTCTGGTGTCGTAAATGTGGCCTTAGCCTCGGTGTTCCTCTTTCGTTTGTCCTCACAGGCGAATTCTCAAAACAGAATTTCGCAAAAATGTTTTGTGTATTCGGCTTGCTGGTCATTGTTGCTGCTGTCACCATCGTCGGACCAGTTCAGGCTGGTAATAGGACGCTTATTCTGGATGACTGCAAAGAATCTGAATGTTTAAAATACGTTTGTTTTTCCAATGATAGTACCGGCAGCAGCACACCTGACGAGGTCGTTGAACGCGGATCCGCTGTGGACAAAATGGCCGACCAGCAATATCTCTTACTACATCGACGCATCTTATAGTAAGAGTATCGAAAATATATAAATTCGGTCTGGCGTACAGAAGGGTTATCCAGCCAAGTTGAGCCGATTTTATAGCTACCATTCTTTGATTGATTCACAGTGATTTTGATTGATCCACACATTGTTTTGTTTCGTCAAATTTCTTTACATTCAAACGCCATCCGTTGTGTGTTCCCTTGATGTATTTTCTTTTCAAGCCTTTATTACCAAACATATGCTTCCTGAGCACTAGAAAGTGATTTTTGCTGTTTTATTCCAACATTATCAGCATGAGGTCGAGCATGGACCTGCCGCTCCTCGAAAAAAGAGCTCTGCAGAAGTGCTGTTGCGCCTTGTGGTTCGTTCTGATAGTTCCTGATGCGACAACCTTTATTTCTTTCTTTTTACGTATACCGGACTTGGTCTTCTTGTATCCGTGAAAGAGTGGTGTACCTAAATTGCATTCGTAGATGAACTACTTGCTTTTCAGTCCACATGCATTAAAGATGGCGGCCTCGTTGTTTTTGACTTCCACCCCGTAATCGTACCAGCATATTTTTTTCACTAATCACAAAATTTATTTGTTATCACAAAGCTATTTGCCATTCGTCAAGAAATTTTGAAGTCAAACGGGGGGTATCTTGGTTCTACTAAAAAATGGTCCGTTTTGATTTTCTGAAAACATACCCACCGTCATCTCAAAATCAATTACTTTTTTATTTCCCATCACGGATAAACAACTTTTGCATTTAAAGAATGTCTTATCAATGGTTTTATCGATCTCAGATTGCGGATGACTGCTGCAATTTCAGCTGAACGCACGATTTCTAAAAACTCGTACCGGCTCAACTTGGCTGGATAACCCTTCTGTAGTAGTTCGGTGCGACAGCAATTTGATATGCAATTTATTTTGCAGCACCTGAACAGGTGACTCAAATAAGAGCTGCGATCGACAAGGTCAGCAAGGATATGTCGGGATGCATAACCTTCAGCGAAACTAGTCCGCAATCACCGGAATTCAAGATTCATGTCACACCCAACAAGGAAGGAAGGTAAGGCAGACAAACAGGCAGAAAAAGAGACAGGCAGTTAGACAGGCAAACAGAGAGGCAAACAGAAAACAGACCGACAGACAGACAAACAGACAGACAGACAAACAGACAGACAGACAGACAGACAGACAGACAGACATACATACAGACAGAGGGACGCATGCAGCTACATCTGAGACAGGCTGACAATCAGACAGGCAGTCAGACAGGATGACTGCCAAATAATTTTTGAGATATGTCTGTTTGTTAGCAGTTTCTCTTTTCTTGTAGCAAAGTTAAGGAAACCCGCTGCTTTGCCTATCCCGGCATCTACGTACCACTCAAAGACAGCGGCGCCAAAGAACAGCGCGTTGTCTTAACCGACGGTCCCACCGGATGCTTCGACGGCTCTCTACACCCCTTGATGAAATACTTTACTGTGATTCTCGGAAAAATCAATGAACATCAACGCCCAGATCGGGATGACTTTATCAGAGTCAACCAAGGAAATTTAGTCGCCAGTATGAACATTTGAACAAATGAACTCCATTTTCTCATTGACAATGCAACTTGACCACTTAATTTCATATGTGCCGACCTTTGCAGACACTGTCAACATTTACCGGGAACACACGGAAGACGGCAGCAAAGGCGCGTGTCCCTATGACTACTGGTCAGTCTGCGCTGTGTATGACTGACTTTGAGATGTTACGCCACCTCTACCATCATATATATGGTGCATCTACCGTTGTCTCTCGCAGAATTAAGACAGGGTTTCTTTTAGCTCCATAACGCACAACCAACCGGATGTTTATTCGAAAGAAGGCGAAGACGGCTTCATCGTGCGCAACAAGCCATTCTACATTCCTAAATTGAATCGTCTGTCAGAGTGTGATTGTAAAGACCTCAGCTCTATCTATGCCGGATGCGACGCCGCCAAATGCGAACCTTGTATGTTTGATGATAGTTTGTCTGTAAAAACTACCGGTTCGCTCATCTATCTCCCAGCTGGTGTCCATCTGCCTGTCTGTGCGCCTGTCTGTGTCTGTCTACCTGCCTGTGGGTCTGCCTGAGTGTCTGTCTGCCTGTGTGTCTGTCTATCCATCCATCTCTCTGTCCATATGACTGTTTGACTCTCAGCTCATGTATCTGTAATGTGTCTGTGTGTTGTGTAAATATAATGGGGTTTATATACTCGTTTGTATCTTTTTTGTCTAGTAAACTGCGCTGATTTGGACGGCGCTGAAGGAGATGAGGAGGAGGAAAAACCAGTCGAATGAACTTCGGCTCTCAAATAAAATGTCCACTACGGTTTGATCCCTTCTATTGGACACATGTTGTTCCGTTTTCTGACAGTGAAATGGGGAATACACGTGTACGCTATTGGCTTTTAAGTACTGCACACATAAGAAGGCAATCTTCACAGTCAATAAGAAATTTCAGTAACCGGAACAACGAAACAAAAAGCAAAGTACCAGAAGACAATGTCAGTCCTGCTGTACGACCGATGCGTAGTTAATTAAACATAAGAACCCGTGAAGACGTTTTTCCGGCAATTTTTTCCGCGTCAAAACACGATGCAACAACAAACATTTATACGATAAAACCCTCAATTATGTACATATAAAGCTGAAAAAGACTATTTTTTGTTTTCATCCCCAACCTCTAGTGATCTTTTTTTGGTGTGATTTTCTCCTATAAAGAGAGAATAAACATGTTATACAGCAAACAATAATACAACAAATAGGACAACAATAATATAACAGGGCAGGAAATTTACTTACTCTGGAGATATTTTTTGGTGTGCGGTAGCAGCGGAAATTTATACCTCGCTGATGTAGAAGAGAATAAAGTAGCCCGGCGCAGATTCGCGGGCTCCAGCACCGTGAAAAGAGGGGGAAGAACATAAGCCATCATCATATCTGGAAAGAAGAATATAAAGTTACACAGGATAGTATAGACAGGAACCAGGCAAGGGTAGGCGGAGGGCGGACGCCCAGGATATCTTCAGAAAAGTCGTTGACATTTTCTCATTTCACCCTCCAAAGAAATCGAAATCCACCCACAACCACTCCAACAGTCAGATTCGTCCACACATACCTCACTCCTGCCGGTCGTCATCGTCCCCCGCGGGACTCCTCCCACCATCACCGGTCTCCCTCTTATCCCGACGATGCTTCTTCTTCTTATGCCGCTTCTCCCCGCTCGGTGAGCTCCGCGAGGAGTGTTTTTCCCCGCGCGACGACTTTGAAGACTTGTCCTTCTTCGATTTCGACTTGTGCCGAGTGGACTTGGAAGACTTCCCCCCACCACCGGCATCCTCATCGGCGTCCCCGCTGCCGGCTTGGTCGGACTTCCTCGACGAAATTCGCTCGTACTCCTGCGAGTCCCGATCACTACCCCGTCCGCCGCCGTTTAGTCGCCCCGCGGAGGAATCCTGCCGTCGCTTTTCATCCAACATTACGCGCGCGTCCTGAACCGTCTTGTCCTTCCTCAAGGATGAAGAAGCCGAATCTACAGCATCACCGTCGGCGGTCTTCTCGTGTGAAGACTTGGAATACTTCTCCTTGTTCCGCGACGACTTGGAAGATTTGTGGGAGGACTTTTTGCTGCGTTCCTTTTTGGAGCGCTCCTTGTCAGGTTGCTGTTCCGGATTCGGAATATCTTTGTTGTTATTAACGGAGGACATCTCGTCGTTTTCGCTGTTCCGCCGGCTCTCTCGCTTCCGCGATTCGCGCGAAGGGCTCCGGTTACGGGACGATTTTGATTCCTTGTCCTTCCGGGAGGAGCGGGAAGACTTGTGGGAACGCTTTTCCGAGCGGACTGGTGGTTGCTGCTCATCGCGGTGCTCCCCAGCCGTGCCGTCATCAACCTCCGCGCCGTCAGGATGCTGGATGTGCCCAAGGAAGACGCCGTCGTCCTCGGGGGCGGAGCGTTTCTTGTCGGAGCGCCGTTTGGTGGAGCGTTTCTCGCTGGACGCACTGCGGGCACGCTTTTCGCGGGAGGACTTGGAGGGTTTTCGGTCCTTGTCTTTACGGGATGACCGGGACGACTTGTCCTTCTTCGATGATCTCTCCTTCTTAGACTCGCCTGAAGAAATAAGAATAAAATATCCATTCTACTCAAATATGGTGAGGAATAACTTCGTAAATCACATTAAATGTGCCGTAAACAATAAACAAAATTTGTTTCAACGAAAATGAAGAACTAAAAATATTAGTCGCTGTAAAAAGGCTCCTGCTACGGCAAAAAAAAAACATAAAAAGAAACTGAATAAATAAAGCATACATAACTTATTTTTTTAAGAAACGTTTGATTATTATTATTACATATTATATTATTCCGAGTATAAAACTCAAGCTTTATCATACCTGAACGCTCTTTCACGGCAGTATCGGAGTGGTCCGACGCATTGCCCTGTTCCTCCGTTGTACTTGTGGAAGTTTTCACAGGCACGGTCACCGGTCCGGGTGACGGTGCCCGGATCAGAACACGGACCGCGGGCGGTGGTGAGTCCTTCTTGGGAGCGGCAGCCGACACCGGCTGTTCGGTGGTCTTCGTGGGTGCGGCACGTTCTGTCCGCCCCGCCGCGTCCTTAAAGAAACTCCCCGTGTCCTTCCGGATTGTCGGCCTGGCCGCAGTCGAGGATGGCGGTGGGGTGGACGATGGTGCCTCAATCTTCACCTTTGCCGAAGGCGGCGCTGGTGACTCGACGGCGACCTTTTCCTCGGACGCTTTAGGCCTGGTTGAGGTCTCCTTCTCTTCCTGCTTGATCCGCACCTCTCTAGACTCGTCCGGCTGCTGCAGCTTCGGTCTGGTCTCCTTCTCTTCCGGCCGCAGTGGTTCCAGCTCGCGCAGTCGGACGGACCGGTGGTCAGGCTTCTCGGATTTGACATCCCGTAGGACTTCCTTCTCCTTCTCCATTGCTCGACTGGAAGATGCGACTGCAATGCGGAGGACAAAAATGGATTAAATCCGGATGAGTCAGGCCGGAAAGAAACAAAACAGACAACAATAAACAAAAAAATGTCGAACAGGCCCAAGACGGATGAAAATGCTGCAATTGTCCGTCTCCCGTAATCGAGGCTGTTTGAATATCTCATTAGTTTTCGTATGGGTTTACGGTACAATCCCACAGATGAGGAGAGTGCCAAGAAAGCATACGCTCTGATTTGAGGCAGTCAAGACAGACAGTTCGTACAGACGAACAATATCAGACACCAAGAACCGGAAAAGTCAAAGAAGCACCGAGCACGGCACAGAAACAATCAAGACAGACACGTAAAACCAGTCAAAAGGACGAACCAGGCAGAAAAGCAAAGAAGGACCATGACGAACAGACGGAACCGCTTCAACTGCAGTGGCAGCATGCAAGACCAGACAAAACAGCCGATACAGGCAGACGGATGCCAGACAATGACACAGAGTCGACAGACAGGACTACACAAGACAGACAGAACGAGTAGGAACAGCTAATACAAAAGTAGTCGACACTACGAACCATGTCGACTCAGACAAAACCATCCTGCACATGCAGACCAATGGCAGAGAGACCATAATGCGCCGGCAGACAAGACCTATCGACAGCTTACCCTTCGAAGGCGGTGTAATCTCCTTCCGCGACCGCTCCCGCTCCTTCTCCATCGCCTGCTTCGAACCACCGTCCATCCTCGAAGACAGCGACGACGACCCACCGCTAGACTCCTTCTTTACGTCACTCCTCCGATCGGGTGAGTCCACTCGCGGCCGCTTACTGCCTCGATCGCGCGGCGAGACATCCCGCCGACTCCGTTGGTCAGGACTCCGTCGATCGTCATGGCTGCTGCGGCGCTTCTCACCAGACCGTCGATCACGGTCATCGTACTTGCTCCGGTCGTCACCACCGCGTCGCCGGTCATCCTCCTTATCCCGGCGATCCTTATCGCGGTAGTCGTCAGACCGGGACGATGGCTTGTCGGGCGATGAACGTCGGTCTTGGGAGGAGGAGGAGGAGTCAAAGGGTGACTGAACCGGCACTTTCGGCTGTTGATTCGGGGTCCGGGTGATGCGCAGATTAGGAAGGGAGGAGACTCCGCCGCCGCTCTGCTGCTGCTGTTGCTGCTGAGCCTGGGCGGCTAAGCTTCGCTGCAATTGCTGCTGCATCGCAACTGGAAGATAAGCAAACAGGGCCAGGTCAGGAAACGGGACAACTTAATATAAAAATATTGCGTTGATTGGCTATTGCAACTGTCCGTCGACAAAATAAATCCCATCGCTAACAAGTAATATTTAAAAACAATGTTTTAATTAATAAATTGCAATTTTAATGTTATTTATCAAAACTAAAATGAAATTTAATAACGTGACTTGAATTGGTATAAATTCATTTTAACAGAATTTCTCTGGAATGATTTCCCGATTTTACTTGTGGATTCACGAATCACGATCAACAGGTGTCACGAACACAATCGATTGCTAGTTTTATCGGATTTTAATCGAAAAATTCACATTCCGCAAATGACCCCAACAACTTTGGTAATTAAATTAAACATCAGTTTCCAGACTTGCCTCTCAGTCACACCTATCACTGCAACGACTCCACACTTACCACTCTGCGCTCCACCAGGAACGCCCATGAAGGCGCCGTATCCCATGCGTGCCATATACGCGGCATGACTGGGCAGCCGACGCATGGCGGTGAAAGAGGACGGATCCATGGGAAAGCCGGCGGCTCCCATGAAGCCAGAGAAATCGGAAAATCTACAATACAACACACAGATAATTTAGCTGATAAGCATGATAGACAGACAGACACGAGATATGAAAAGTCTTTTCAGCCTACGGTGGGGGAAAGAAAGGCATGGGATTGGCAGGCGGTCGAATATCCCCTCGTAGACGTTGCTGCACTGTGTTGCCCATGAAGTTGGTCGATGCGAGGGGAAATCCGCCAGAGGAGGGGATGCGTTGCTGTTGTTGCTGCTGTTGAGGCGGCTGCTGAAACATACTGGCAGTAACGGAGGAGGGATTGCTGCGACCCAGGACGGAGCCGATGCGCATTGGCTCGTTCGCCGATCTCGGTCCGTCATTCTGCTGCTGACCCTGAAATTTGCGAAAAATGTATTAAATTACTATCGATGGAGCATTTGGTAATTACCAAATTAAAAACTACCCTTGTCTCTGCCAGAATTATGCTTATGACCTCTTTGAAATATGCGTGAGCGGTCTGTCCCTGTCTAAAATACAATCTGATTTCTCTGTCCTCATCGCGATCTGCCTGTTCACTGCTACGTGGAGGAACAGTAAGTTTGTCTATCTGCCTGGGTCTGAATCACCGTCTGGCACTATCTGATACCTGAACGAACGGTTTATATGTCTCCATTAGAAACTGTCTGTCTATGTCTGAATGACGGTGTGTTTGTCTGAATGACGGTGTGTTTGCCTGAATGACAGTGTGTTTGCCTGAATGACCGGCTTGGCTGTCTATTACGTCACAATTATGATTTGTCTATCACTGTCTGAATCGGTCTTCTTGTCTGTATATGACTGAATCAACGGGCTGGGTTGCCCCACCTGTCTTGTCTGGCAAGCCGAGAAGATGGGAATGCCAAAAAGAACGAATGACTCACCCTTACAAACTGCTGATTCCCGCCTTCAGACCGACTGGTGCTCATTGCCTGATTCCTGTTGTAGAAGTTCGGTCGAGTACCGCCGTGATTCAAGGGATGAGCGGCGTTGGCCGGCGAGGTAGTCGGTTCCTTCTTAATTCCATCGCTAGCACTAAATCAGGAAAACGGTGTGGAAAGGTGAAAAAAGGCATACAAAGACGACCAAAGAGACACGGAGGTGCCAGTTCAAGGCAAACGTACGATCGCCCAGCAGACAGGACGTCATCCTTCCGTTTCTGCCGCTTAACCTGCATCTCGCGTTCCCACTTGGCCACCGAGTCGCGGAGGAGCGAGTTGGCCGTGCAACTGTCCAGCTGCACCTCGGCCTTGCAGTTGGGACAGACACTTCCGGTGTCACTTATGAGCAAATTTTGTACACCTATCGGGGAGAAAGGAAGACAGTAAGAACTATGCGACTTTTACGTGCACGATAAATCAGTTATACATTAGGGAGTGGTGTAAGGACTTACAGGAATCACAGAAACTTTTATCACAACAAGGCATGGTGACGGCATCTCTGATCAGACCCTGACAGATGCCGCATCGCAGCTCCGGCGGAATGTCTTCATACTCTCCACTGCAACAGAACATGTTAAGACAACGCTCAAGGACCTCAACGTCTGGCCCGGTGAATTAATAAATGTGTGTCAACAGCCTGCATATTTCACTGTTTCCCGGGGAAGGGGCAGTTCGCTAATTTCACTTGCCTAAAATGCATGCCTGCTCACTGTCTCATTGGCTTGTTTGTTTGTCAGCCTGACGTTCTTCTATGCAAAGATTGCGTGCAAATTCCTTTGCCTAACCGTCTGTCTGCTTACATGAATACTGTCTGATTGACTTGTCTTACTGACTGGCGTGCTTGCCTCTTCTCCTAGGCACGAGACTGCCTTTAAATTCATCTACCTGTCTGTTCATCTGAACAGAGTTTGACTGATTTGTTTCACTGACTGCCTGAGGCCCGGTTTCAGCATCCATCGTACACCCAGTTCATACCTGTCGACAGGCACGGAAGCGTAAGCCTGTGGGTTTGTGGTGACGGTGCTGGCCAAGACAGTGGGCGCTCGCACGCCGCCGTTCCGCCGATGCATCCCGCCGCCGACCGGGCTGTTGTAGTCCATGGCCGCGGTACAGGCGTTGGCCCAGTGACCTTTGACTTGGCATTTTGTGCAGTATGCGGTGCTGGACGCCCGAGACGCTCGATGGACGTACCTGCACGGGATGGGAAAAAAACTCTGTCCAACTACTGCATGCTGAGGGAATCACTTTCGGCCAACAACAAAACACACTTTCGGTGCAGCTTGCCGAGAAAATATTCAATATTATTTTCAATTTAATGAAATTCATTAATCTGTCAACCATCCGTGTTGCGAACCAATCAAATGAAAAACTCTTCACCTAACTCGGGCAGTAATGGAGATTTTCCCTCCCGATCGGCGTGAGTTTTTTTTAAAAATTTATTTAAGTCCATTTATCGTGATTTATCATTGGGGTCTCCGCGTGGAAATCACATTACCGGTTTCAGAAAAGAAAAAAGAAAAAGACTTCCCAGCGAGGTTGTGCTGTGAGCAAATGCTTGATTGATTGAACGCTCACTATTTTCCTTTATTTTCATTGTAAACTATTTCGATTTTTAAAAATACATTCAAACATGTATTTTTATATTTTCTCATGCCAAATTCAATTTGGAGTCGATCGGCATTAGCTCAATATTTTTATTCATTTGGCGGCACACCAAACACTCCCAGCCCGTGATTTTAATTTCATTTCTTCCTTCCAGGGACTATTTTAAGGGAGAATTAAGGTTTACACAAGCACCCCAAAATCAATAATAACGTTGTAATATAATTTAAAGTACTGTTTTTTTTCATAAACCGATACGCAAGGACGAGAAATTGTTAATCTCAGACAAAACAATGAACATATTAGAACTGAACTTTCCCAAAAATCTCTTCCTCTTGTTTCGGTTCCTTGGCCTCCTCAAAAACGCCGGCGTAACAAGCACTACTTACTTTCTTGCAGTCCAGAGGAGATTGTCCGACTTGATTGTATTGATTTGAATTTTCAGGTATGTTCAAGACTACACTGCCTTTACCCACTGTCCGCGTACAGCGTTTATTGGCGTAGATTGCTTGAGAACATTTCTTAAATTTTATTTCTACGAATATACAGCTATAAAATGTCAAAAAGTGTGTAAACCTTAAGCCATTTAGATTTACACACAATGTTTTAGTTTTACACATTTTGTGTTAGGTTACACACTAAAATAGTCCCTGCTTCCCTCTCGTCCGAGGTAAAAACTATGAACTAAAATTAGTCGACTAAAACTAGACTAAAAGTGTTTTTTATTAAAAGAAACTAACTAGATTCATTTTTAACTAATTTTAGTTTTTGCCATTCCTATTTGTACGCAATTGGCAAGGAATGACAGGCCCAATTGCATTTGCGTGTTTTCGCTCGAGATGTACTCACACTGTGTGATCGTAGTATAAAAGACACTGGTACTGCAGAGCGTACGACTGGTTCTTCTCCAGCAGCCAGGTGCATTCCGAGAGATTCGTATCCTGAAAGGAGAGCAAAAATTAAGTAGGAGACAAAAAAAATGGCCCGAGAAAAAGTTCAAAGGGTAAGTTGTCTTCCCGGAAGCGTTCGAAGGGTAAGTTGCCTTCCGGGAAACGTTCAAGGAGACAATTTCCGCGAAATTTACCTGTTTAATTTTCCCCACAAAGCCCAACTCCACCCATTTCGGGTCGCTTAGTCCGCCGGTGGCAAGGCCTCCATTAACCGCGGCATCCGAGTCTAGAGAGAAGGGGAGAAAAATGCTTTTAAGCAACATTAAGCGACACTAAATTAAATTTAAATTAAACTGACATTTTGATCACCGATGTTTGAGCCCACCGACACGATTTTAGAAGAGATATAATATATTGCAAACACAGGGGAAGAAACAGGGGAAACAGAGGCGGAAGTAAATACAATATAACGATTCTATTCAAATCACTCAATCAACGATTGTGAACTTCATTTAAAACACTCCCTTCTTCTTCGAAGGCTCAAAGACACGAAAATGAAATGTAGAATTGCAACAAATACTAAATGAATTTGATCTGAAACAATATCATAAATCCAGCAATAGCAATACATGAATTTCACAACACCCGAGGGAAAAATGGATGAATTAAATTCCAGTTAGTGAGCTCTTAACAACCAATCAATGCCTCGACAATAGTAAGACTTCCTCAACTCAAACACGTCATATGTTTAATTTGACCGGTTAAATCACGGATTACACATCAATTTCAGCAACTAAACCCCCAAAACTCTTCATTCGTGATACTGGCAAAAGAATGTCAAGGAACGGAATGTTCTCTTACGAGTCAATCAATCAATCAACGCTTCACAAAATGACGCCTTCGGTGATTATCTTCCACACCTGTCAAAACTCACCACGACACCATGATCGCTAATTTGACCAACCCCAACAAAAAATCGAATTCCGCATCTATTGATCATTTTTAACAGAGTACACATATTCCCTAACAAGAAGATTTCACATCAAAATAAGCATCCCTTCAACACTCACTTTGCCCGTATGTAAATGAATCAATCAACGCTAGGAAACAATGTCGATGTCTGTGACTTACCCTTGTAGAAGTAAGCTTCATTCAGATCCGATCCGGTGCGTTTGATCACCTTTCGCGGCACTGGAGGTTTAGCCAGCTGGCTCTGCGAGGACGCCGGGGAGGAATCACTGGCCGGTTGCTGCTGCTCAACCGCCGCCGCGGCTGCTTGAGCTGCAACGTCACTGCTGGAACCTTCCCCACCGGCCAACTTCCGCGACACAATCACAGTGGTTCCATTGGGAATGTCCGTCTCATCTGATATGTACACTAAGTGGAAGTGAAAAAACAGGTAAGACTTCAGAATATCCCATCAACAGCGAGAAAAACACATGGTCGTAATGCTGGCATGACTGAATTAGAGCTACTTGTCAGTACGGCTGTCATGCGCTGTGAGAATCAAAAATGGCTCAAACTCAGTCAATGCATAATTACGGCCGTCCGGGCCCGCCGCGCACGGAACTAACAATTGGACGTAATTCTGGGTTGGCCGAGTTAAAACCACTTTTCGAGCAGCTCTTAAAGGCTCAAACCCGGTCGGTCTAGAATTACGGCCACACAGACATCGACATACCTAATCCAGTCTCCAAATTTTCAATGGAGAGCTCCGACGGTGCCTGCCGCTTATCCGGCCGCGTACTCGGATTATCCAAGCGATGCTTCTGCGTGATGTAATCCTTGAGCTCTCGCACCGTCGTGGCGGCTCCGGCGAAGGGGAATTTCTTCACATCCGAGTCCTTCTCGTTTTTGAAGCGGAAATGGATGACGGCGTCAGCCATGACCATGTTGAGCGTTGCCAGGGTTGATTGATTTCTTGATTGGGCGGAGAAAAATGTCCCCGATGGGCGCGCGAATCAGTAAATCAAGCGATGGGGCGAAGGGGAAAATTCGTCACTTGCGGCATAGATGATAAACAGAAATAAATGACTTTTTAGGAGAGAAAGGATAAAAGGAATTTCTGACAGGTCAAAGACAAATAAAGTTCGTGGACCTCAGCTGGAATCCACGTGAAAATCTCAAGGCATTCAAGTTCTAATGCGAGAGAAATCTCCACACAAATTCGAGATGATGGAGAAACTTTCTATGCCTCGCGGTGTGTCTGCATCTGTTCCGCTCTCTGCGTTCGATGATCGCATGCGCGGCGTGCAGCGTGACCTAGTTGCCCCACCCAGCGGGCGTGGTGACGTGAATAACGTGTCGTAATTGGACCGCTTCATCTCATCGTAGTTTAGAATTGGTCGAATTGCGAATGTGGCTCCGCCTGAACTTGTATCAACCAATCAGATATTTCAGTGCGGGTTTTCATCGAGAGATAGAGTTGAGTCGACCGCGAAAAGTACAGTGCGTTTTTTCCAGGAATTTACTCCATATAAATTCATATACGGAGAGTATGAGTTGACAAACCGGTGTGTAACGTGGAAAATGTGGTTACACTGAAAAACCGCCATGTAAGAACTTTCAACCATAGGAGGAGGAACATGCCTACGGTATATATAAGTCTTCAATCCAATACCAGACGGAAGACAAGGCAGGGGAAAGAAAAATTTTCTACCTTGTTCGCAAAGGAAAAGTTTTTAACTATAGTTTAATTGTTGATGTCGCCAAGTTCGTAAAAATTATCACTATCTCCTTCATCATCATCGCCGTCATCGTCGCCGGCGTTTTCGTCCTCCGTCCAATCGTCCGAGGCGCTGCCCTCCTCTTCTGCGCCATCGAGTTCAGCCACTTCGTCGCCATCATTCGGGTCCCACCAGTCATCCATCACTTCCTCTTCATTGTCTAAAAGTTGAAGGATAAGTTTGAGTATTGAGGAGGCAGTCTAGGAGGGAAACGCAAATGAACGGGCAGACAGACAGGCAGACCAGACTGACAGAGGGCGAGAGACACACAGACATAGACAGACTGACTGACAGACAGACAGGCAGACCAGACTGACAGAGGGCGAGAGACACACAGACATAGACAGACTGACTAACAGACAGACAGGCAGACCAGACTGACAGAAGGCGAGAGACACACAGACATAGACAGACTGACTGACAGACTCACAAAAACACAGGCAGACTGACAGGGCATATGATAGAGAGACAGATAGAGAGACAGGAAGACTGACAGAGAAATAATTAGAAAGCAGATCGACCAGCAAGTAGATATAAAGACAGAAGGAAGTCACACCGTCATATTCGTCTTCGTCGAAAAAGCCGGTGACATCATCGTCGTCGTCGTCGTCGGAGCTGTAGTCTTCCTCATCGTCTTCCTCCTCTTCCTCCACCTCGAGCTCGCTCTTTTCCACGCCGATCTGCAAGAGCCGACCATAGGTGCAGAATGTCTCGTTGTACGGCTCAGCCAGGCAGATCAGGTTGTCGATGGAGTCGAGAGCCATGGCGTTAAATCGCCTCTTGAGGTCCATTCCAACTACGGTTTCGGGAAGAAAACAAATTGCAGTAATTAAATAAGTGCGATACTCTAGGCGCATCTTCAGAATTCGAAACAGCCGAACCAATTGCTTCGTACTAGCATCGTGAACGTCTCAGGTCGTAGAACGAAATTTGTAAAATGAACCAATCAAGCAATCAGTCTATCAATCAACCTGCCTACCACAATCCCTTCTACAGCTCTACTCCAAATCATGAAATCGCTTCTTGGTAATATACTTACAAATGGTGTTATAGTTGAACGAATCAACAGTCGTAAAGGAGCCGGGGAAGTCGGTGGTCATCTGTTCAATCTCATCCACATCCTCCGGGTAGTGAATGGCGTACACCACATCACCAGACGCGTTAAACTTCAACTGACACTGATGGAACGCAGACACCGATTTCAGCAGCTTGAAGTTCCTCAAATCCCACTACACAAAGAGGACACCAGATATCAATTCAAGACATGAGCTACCAAAATTGCTAATGCACTGCCCAAACAACTCACCACTTCAGAGTCAATGATGATTTCATTTCCGCTCGGGTGGAAGGAGCCGTTGGATGTGTGGCGCTCAAATTGGTCGAATTTGTGGATCAACCGGCCAGTCTTCACGTCAAAGAGTAGGCCGTCGTGCGTGACGATATCGTCAGCCGGGTGAAAACTTGGTCGGTTGCGGGCGTACCGGCCCTGAAGGAGTTCGTCGTGGAACGTAACAGTGCGATCACCTGTTTCCAAATCTATGATCTAGCGAGCGTAAAAGAAGAATTAAAATGGATCGCTCAATTGAGTCTCCAAATGCGAAGTGTCTGTCTTGCCAATGTTAATTTAGCCTATCCATGGGTCCGCATACTGTAACATTGTCGGTTTCCCATAACTGTGTGTTTGTCTCTCTGTCTGTCTGTCTGTCTGGCTGGCTGACTATCTGTTTGTCCATTTACCTATTGCCTGTTTGCTGTTTAAGCTGTAGGTCTGTCTGTCTGTCTGTCTGTCTGTCTGTCTGTCTGTCTGTTTCTGTCTGCCTGTCTTTCTGTTTGTCTGCCTACTCGTTTTGACCTTCTTGCCTCCCTCTTGTTTTTCGTCTGCCATATAACCCAAAAAAACGTACAAAAGCTTCCTCAATTTGCACGCCCAGGGCAATATTGTTATGCCAATGCGGCATGTCCATGTAATGGGTGTTCTCATAGTGCCGTATCAACGCACACCGCCGGTCCTCGGGGAACCGCCACAAACTGCTGGACTCCGTGCAGCAACTCAAAAACAGATCCGTCCGTCGCGGTAACGCCGCCAAGTGATACGTCTCACAGTACTCGTGGCACGGCCGGTGATGCGTAGGCTTGACCAAATTGGCCTGGTTATACACCACAATGCAGCCGTCCCGGCCGCCCATCACCACGTCCTTCTGCAGGGGACCGAGGAAGGCCGCCGAGAGCATGCCGTCATTCGGATCAAACGCCTCCGGATCCGATGCGGGGAACTCGATATTTCCAATCGGCTTGAACCGGCTGAAGATATGACTCCGGTCGAGCCGGCGTCCCCAACCGGTCGCGGAGTTGTCCGGGCGTCCCTGGCGCGCGTCCAACCGCAAGAAGATGTCGGCGGGCGGTTTCCCGATCCGGCTCGGCGCAGGACAGCGGTGTGACTTCTTCAGCGAAAACGGCGGACACAGCGCAATGGGGTGTTCGCACTCGGCGTGTTGCGAGCGGAAATTATTCGCTACGATGCCGACGAGGTTGGGGAGGCCGTTGACGGTGGCGGGAGCGTCGGTCGCGTCGAGGATGAAGTTTTTCGGTGAGACCGCGGCAGCGGTGAGCGGCGGCGCAACAACCGATCGAGGATGCGGCACCTAAGTGAATTTAAATATAATCTACAAATGATTCTTCAAGTTTTAGCTCACACAACGTTTACCATAATAATATATATCTATGACGACGGTGATGCTAAAAGCAATATATTATCAATCTAATTAAAAAAATCCTAAATCAAGATAAATTAATTACGAAACAAAAACTAATAAGAACGGGCCAAATCTGCACATCTCGGCCTTCCAAATTTACCATAACACAGTGTGCCAATCTCAATGGCCAAGTCTGGGAAACTTGGTTAAGACACATTTTCTGTACCTTTTTCTGCACATCTCGGCCTTCCAAATTTACCATAACACAGTGTGCCAATCCCAATAGCCAAGTCTGGGAGACTTGGTTAAGACACATTTTTTGTACCTTTTTCTGCACATCTCGGCCTTCCAAATTTACCATAACACAGTGTGCCAATCCCAATGGCCAAGTCTGGGAGACTTGCTTAAGACACATGTTTTTACTCCTTCCGTGTTATAATTAGTCAAGACGATCAAAGCATCCCTCAGGGAAATATGTAAATTTTCTAAGCCGTAAACAGATTGTATTTGGTGTGTTTGTAGTTAACTATCAATCAACAGGACGATTGCATTTTTGTAATTATATGAAGCAAAAAGGGATCAAAAACGTATTTTAAATGAAATAAAAATATATCACTTTTGGTTTTGGTTTTGGCATATAATCAATAAAAAGGCTATTTCGGCTACTTTAATTAAAACTGCAATGTAAATGAAGAGCTTTACCTTGAAGCCGCCATGATGCTTGGATGTCGAAGACGTCGACGACGGCGGTGATTTCATGATGCCGGGGCTGATAGAAAGGCGTGTTTTCCTGCCATTCTGTTGCGGACTACTGGGCGTTTGAGCTTGTCGCTTAAGGCCGACCTCGTCGACCAGGCAGCTGGCAGTGTTGGTGAGGTCGCGGCTCTCTAAGTGCGCCAGAAGGAGGAGATCAATCTCCTGAGAGGCGAAGTTGATGCGAGTTCTACGGAGAATATCCTGCTTCACCACGTGGTCCGCCAGATTCACCGGGATGGGGAGTTTGAGCTTGGTGTCGAAGACAATTTCCAGCAATTCAGTGCTGTACTTCTCGAACTTGACGTAGTCGCCGTGCAAATCCAGGCTTCTTTCTCTCATCAAAACTAAAGGAAGTAAAATACGAAACTGAAAATAAAACTGAAAGAAAATTAAACTAAATCAGAATTAGGAATTAGTAGAAATGAAGTCTAAATTTAAGCTAAATTTAAACTGCAAAACCACTAAATTAGAAAAATTATGAAATAAATTTTTTCATAAACGAATAAAAAATCTGATTTGATTTAATCTTTTTTATTTTCTATTCTAATTAAAGCTAGAAACAAAATTAAAATAATTCTAATTACTTTTTTACAATTTTATTATAATTTTTTAATTCAGATTTGGTTTCGCTATTAGTTTCTAGTAATCACTGAATGAAAACGGGGGAAAAAATTACTTGAATTCTTGTGGGAAACACGCTGTTCAATTTCAAATCTAATTGACGTGTATACCTTGAAGTTCGCCCGTGCGAAAGAAGCTAAGTTCCCGCAGGATTTGCTTGCAGGGAGCAGAGCGCGCCATTCCGGTCAGGACCTTGCAGGCGAGCGCACGCAACGCCTCCAGGTCTGCGTCTTCCGCGTCATTCAGCACCCGCAGCATGGAGTTGATGCCGCGCTGCTGGCGGAGGGCGTTGACGACAAACTCGAAGTGCCGGGGATCGTTCGAGAAGGGTCGCAGGCTGCCTTTCTTGTGGAGATTCGGAAGTTCAACTTCCTCCTGCGTGCGCTACGGATAACAAGCAAACTATGAAATTACCTACTATTTCCGGAAGGAGATTGAAGATGGATCGATAGGTTTCCGGGCAGCACGCTCACCCCAGTTCGTAGTCCATAAACGGAGTTGGCAACCACATGCAGTGCCAGCTTCTGAACATCCGCCACTTCACTTTTCACCGCCAACTTCAGAACCAGTCTAAAAAGAAGAAAAGGAAATGTCAATTTATTCGAACTTAAAAAATAAATCACTCAAGACAACTGGCAGAAGATCAGATAGACAGACTGGACAAGACAGACAAGACAGAAAAGAGAAAAATTGAGAGAGAGAAAAACAGACAGACAGACAGACAGACTTACGGGCAGACAGACCCACAGACAGACCCACAGGCAGAGAGACAGACCAGATGTATTATGCGACACGGCGTACCCGATTCCGGTGAACGGATAGCTCTTATCCGAAGTTTTGTACTTCAGTATGGCGTCTTGACCCTTCCTCGAGAGCACACACTTCTCCAACACCTCGAGTGACATTTTATGGAACGGATGGACGGAAAGTTCCCGAAAAGTGATCCAACTGTCCGTTTCGACTTCCATGATTTGGAAAAGTCGTTGAACGCCCTCCATGTCGCAAAAGCGTGCGACACGATCACGCGTCGCACGGCACAGCGGAACACTGGTCAGCATGTACTCTCGCAAGTTTTCCAGTTCCTCTTTTTCCAGCCTGACAGCCTACAAGAAATCCCGAGTCACAGAAAAAGATTATGCTGGGGGACAAATTCACGACAAGAGTGGTCCGCTAGAGATCCGACAGGCAGAGGCAAAACATCAAGAAGATAGTGAGACACAAACAGAAAGCACACCGCAGACAGACGCTACAAACTGCTTGACAGGAATCGAACCAGACAAACGCAGACAGACGCTACAACTGCCTGACAGGAATCGAACCAGAGAAACGCTTACCTTTGTTAAAGGGATGCGGGGAAAACGCGCCTCAGACACCGGCTCCTTGCCCGATTCTCGAGCTCGCTTCACTAGATCCTGTCGAAACCATTCCGCCTTAATCACCATGTCCGTGGTGAAGTAGCATGTCAAGGCTTGAAAAACATTGGTCAAGGCTTCCGAAGCAGACAACAGCTGCTCGTTGGTGTAAAGATTACGCTCCAGTTCGCGTTTATCTTCCCAGAAGTACTCATACAGTCCGAGCTGCGAAACAAACATTTAATCAAAATCGCTAAAAAAACTGTCAAAGATGCTAGGCACAAGGGTGGCCAACCGTGTTCAATAGTGTTCGCAAACCGTCCACCGTCGCATCATCAAAGGCCTCCATGAATATGCGATACTGCAGGGATTCAGTGAAGAAGCGCGAGGCCCATTTTCGCGGCGATTCGTAGCCGGATTTCAGGCCTCCCTCCACCATGAATGACGTGGCGCCTTGAACGAGATCCGAATATTTGACGATCTGAAGTAATTTTAGACAAATAGATAATTTCTCCTCTCGGGACCACAATACAAAGAGAAGACATCGGTAAAAGCCCATTTAAACGCGTACCGTTTCCAACGCGTATTCGGAAGACATTACGATGTTCTTCAGGACTTTCACTACGAAAACCGACGGTATGGACGGGTAAGGGATCTTGATGAGCTGCGTGAGTCGGTAGGGAGATTCCAGGAATTTGTTGACAAATCTCACGCTGAATAGAAGATTGGCTAAGAACTGTAATCCAAAACATGTTAAGCCACCGGTCTGTCGGTCTGTCGGTCTGTCTGTATGTCTGTCTGTCTGTCTGTCTGTCTGTCTGTCTGTCTGTCTGCCTGCTGCCGCCTACTTCCTTATTTGCTTATCTGTCTGCTTAGTGGAACACATCTTCAGACATACATGGACAACCTGGCCAAGGATCCTGACGTTGAGCCTTTTCCGCAGGTCCAAAAACTCGTAGCACAAACTGAGCGCATCCAACTCGTAAAACTGCTGCACAAACTCCTCCAGCGTGGCGAGCCCGACGAGAAAGTCCAGCATTAATCGCACCTCCAGATTCTGATCCATAGGCAGGACACGAAAATTCTGCGCCACCTCGCCCATCTGAAGACGTTCGTATTCAGCCCACGACGAGCAGGACGATGTCTCGTCGAACGTCAGCTGAGGCGGCGGCTGCGTACTGACGGCATGCATTGACTTCTGCTTCTTCCGCTTGGGTGTTACCGTCTCGCTGCTGCTTTCCAGTTGGCTTTTGTTCCGTTCCAAGCGGCGTTTCATACTGGATCGCGGCTGAGCAACGACAGGTGGGGCGCGAAAACCGGACGGGGAGGAAGTGGACGGGGCGGGTTCGTCGTGGGTCTCGGGGGAAGCGACCACTGGGTGAAAGGCGCTGAGGAATGCGCGCAATTTCGCAAAGATCCCGGCGACCTGGAGAAAAACTCGTCGTGTGACAAACCCGACGACATGATTGGTAAACGATTCAAATAATCGCTACAGAACTATATATAAATCAGAATTCTGTATTTAAATCCAATATTCTGATTAATTAAATCCGATATTCTGATTAATTAAATCCGATATTCTGATTAATTTAATCCGATATTCTGATTAATTTAATCCGATATTCTGATTTAAAGAAAATTCTGTTTCATACTGAAATTCAAATACAGCACGTTATTAAAAGTTAGCTATGAATTAATTGAATTGAATTTAAGATAAAAATTCATTTTTCGGCATTAGTTGTTCAAACCAAACCGGAATTAAAATTTAAAAACATGTGAACAGGCAGGTGATTTTAAATTAAATTCATTAAATTAAATCTCATTTCGTTTAAAAATAAGAAAACACGGTTTTCGGTTCACTTTAAAGCAGAGTTTAAACAACCCTCAAATCTACCAACGGATTCCAACCCACTTATGAGTTGAATTGCTCCATCAATTCTCGACTGATCAAGTGGTCAATTCGGATTAACAGTTAGGAGTTATCACAATCAGTGTGTTAATCAATCAATGAAATGATTGATAGATTGATTGATTGACTTACCACATTTTTAACGGTCGCCAATTTTCCCCGAAACTCGTCAATCACAACGCGCTCGAAGCAGGTGCCGTAGAGCCCGCATAGCAGCGACCGAATCTCTTGGGCATTCCTCGTCGGTACGCGGATAGTCGGACTCGGTGCGGGATCCACGGCGATGAAATGAAGGAATGGCATAAAAACGTCGTCGTTCTTGAAGAAGACCTGCATGTATTCCGCATCGTTCTGCGAGCCGGCGGAAAAGCCCTGCACCACGCAGTAGAGGATGACGGCCGTGTAGTACTGCAGATCCGGATCGTTCTCGCTCTCGCATAGATAGGTCGTGCAAAGCTGGGACATAACAACAATAAGGTACAAGATGAAACCAATTCGATCAATTGATTGATTGATTGATTGATTGATCGATTCATTCATTCATTCATTGCCTAGTTGCTGAAAATTCAGTTTTCTCTTGCTGCTAGTTGTTTGACCATAAGCACATGCATCAACTGCAGCTGTTATTTTCAATCGGACATCAAATCTAGGTCGAAAACAAAACATTCCAAAAAGGTAAAAAAAATCTTACCCGCTTAATAAGATCGTCGTTCTCTTCCGCTGCGGCCTCTACAACCTTCTTCAATTTCTCCAACAGGAAGTGAATTTTCGGGCTATCCGCCACGCGCGATGTCAAAATCTCTACAGCGGGATCCTGGTGCAGGCCCAAATTCTCTTCAAACGCTTCTTGCAGGAGTAAAGCCAGTCTAAATAGTATAATCAAATAATCAATCGAATGCAATAAGCAAAACACACGGCACGACAAAATCAAGCCAATCAACCGCTGATCCGCACGTTTAATACACTTTGCCATCAACCGATCAATCAAGCAACTATAAACAGGAGCAATTCTACCAATCACGTTCCAACTCAATCCTCCTTACTTTTTAAAGGTCTCAGTCGTTTCAGCGCTCTTCTGCCGAGCTAGCACACCCACACGGAAGGCTTCCAGTAACGTCTCGGCGTCTTTCCGGTAGGTTTCACCCAGCGAGTGAAATCTTCTGGACTGACGGACTGCTCGCCGGACATTTTCATTGTCGCCCGGCCCGACAATCGCCCCTATGGGATTCACAGCTAGTTCATCATCATCCTCGTCCGCGGCAGCGGCCGCACCGTCGTCCGGGTTATATTCGTGCTCCGAGTCGGTTTCTTCGCTATCGGATGAATCGCTCTCCCCGACGATGTCGTTGAAATTCTCCCCATTGTGGTCCTCCATTGCACGCTATCAGTCAATTTTTCCCTGCGCAGATTACGAGTGATAAATGCAGGAAAAAATGTAACTTAATCACGGGAGTCAAATGGAGGATTTCGTTAACGAATCCGCTGCTAGTGATCGCCGTCGTGGAGCTCAACGAGTTGATTGATTGATTCAATGCTAAAATAAACTTCCAGTTCGATAATTAATCCAAAGTAAAATTTCTTTCCATTGGAAATCGTCTCGAAAGCTGCATTAAAATCTTGATAAACAATTCTGATTCTGGAATTCAGAAAGGTGAATACAAGAGATGGGATCATCGATCATAGGAAATATCGAAATAGGAACGAACTTCGTTTTGCGGAAGTTTTGGAAGACGTTGCGAAATTTCATTGCGTATGGTTAAAAGGATACAGTGCAACCTTGAGAGAAGGAACTGCTGATTATAACACAAAATTAGAATGATTGGCCAAACGAACAAGCAAACGTAATTCGGGAATCTTATAGCTGAAACAAAAACTGAATCGTTTGGATTAAGGAATTGGCCGTCTAGGTTAGCGAACAAAGTGTTTTTATGAAAGAACAACAACATTAGTCGAGAATGAATGTTCCGTTACATTCGAGCGGATATTACGTCATTATGTTTTGTGCTATGGAACCCGCCACGAAACTTTTCAGCTTTATGGTGTGGCGTGCAGGTCACAGTTTCCGTCACTGTGTCAATAATATACAGAAAAGTGGAGTGCTGACTCTACAGCATGTGTTTTCTTTTCTGGAGTGTGATTCCATTCCTTCCATATCTCTCTACGGGCTGCCCGTATTTCATTACCATTTCCTCTATTTATTTGCCTTCGGATAAGGCTGAATATCTTCATTTCCTGTATGGAGAGTCTGTATGGGGGAAAGAGCTAGATGGATGATATTAAATAATCCCCCAATCTTTGAGTTGAATGTTTTGATGTTTCCATTTTAAAAAAAACTGATACATCTGCTGACATCTCTTCGTGAATATCTGTGTTGTTTTGATGGGGTCCTTTAGTTGGCCTGAGATTTGACATATTTTGTTGCGAACGATTGCGCGAGAAATCGTCGGGAGGTTTGACATAAGTTTCCGTTTTTTGGTTCTGCTAATCAATCAATCGAGCAACGACTGTTTATCGTGTGTCACCGCTTGTTCTGTTTGTTGGAAATGTATCGCCTAGAGTTGGATTTCGAGCTGATTTCCTGATGAGGAAATTGGATAAAATCATTGTAAGTAAAATTCATGCGTGTGCTTGAGAATTGGGTACTTCGAAGAGGCGTTGTTTTGCTATATTGCAGAATATTCCCCGCGGCTAGGAAACGACTTCCATCTCGGTTGCTGCCATGTGGAAAAGTCTATTGAACTTGAACTTCAAGATTGGGAAGGATGCGAAGCAGAGCATTTTGTCCTACGAGGATGCGGTTCGACGGGGTAAGCGGATGTTTTTGTACCAAGCTAGTGGAATAGTTTTTTTCTAGCGGAAATGCAACGTTCGGACTGTTTTTTTCCTTGCTCATTCAGCCTCACTAAATCTTTTAATCCGTAGACGCTAACGTTCTATATAAAATTAGCTTAAATAGCTTTAATGTTGCTAAATGTGACGGAAAAAAACAAAAACACAATAGAATGACTCTTGGTTTGCATGGTGGGAATTCGACCTATTCAATCAATCAACGCTTGATCGGCGTTTAAACTCGGACTTGCTCGGATTCGGCTCAGCTTCTGACTAGCTTGATTGATTGATATGTGAATCAATGGGCTTCTTTGCGGTAGCTTGATTGATTGATGTGTGGATCAATGGGCTCCCGTGCGGTCTGTGTATTGACTTACTGTACTCAGTTTTGATCATCAAATTGTTTTAGTGTTACATGTTTCTCGTGTCTCTTCCGATTTATTGGAGATGGCATGTTAATTTATTTCCTTGGCGTATTAGTAGTATATGATTTGGTAATTCTTTGCTTCTGCGTATTTATTAGTTTTTTTGTACGTAAATCCACTACTTCGCAGTTTAGTAGTTCGTAGTTACCAGTAGTAATTTCTTGCTCTCCTGGTTTTAATAGTTGGTAGTAATTTTGTTCCTTGTCGGGTTTTTTCGTTTTTAGTATTTAATAATTTGTTTCCTCCCTGGTTTTAATTGTTTTTATTAGTTTTCATCAGTTCCATAGTTCGCAGATTTTTGTTTGCTTTCTGGTTTTAATTATTTTTAGGGTTCTCCGTATCTTATTTCCTTTTTATTTTTAATAGTTTTGAGTGATTAGTAGCACTTAGTTCCATTTGTAGTTTTATTAATTTTCCTCATTTCAATAATTTTGGTTCCAGTATTTCCCCTCAAATCATGCAAGAGAAAACACTGTATTAACATTGTATTTCTTCGTGAGTTTCAGTGCCAGTGCAGGATTTGAACCGCTTGCGGAATGTCTTTCGCCGCGATGCCATCGGCGATCACCTGCCTAAGTCCACATTCAGCAGCTGCGTCATGGGCGAGGCGGTGCCGCAGAAGGTGGCGGAAGCCATCTTCAGCGCATTCGGCGGCACTTCCCGTGGCATCACTTTTAAGGACCTGCTGGCGGGGCTGGTGCTCCTCTCGTGTGGCACGCAGGACGAGAAGCTGGAACTGCTCTTTCACCTCTGTTCCGGAGGGACTTCCTCGATGCCGGTCATGGACCTCATTGCTCTGGTCAAGGCCTCCGAGGATGGAAAAGTGCCGCAGCATGTGATTCACGCTTTCGGCACGTCGGAACTGATTACGGCGGATCAGTTCAAGGGGTGGATCTCGCAGTATTGGAGTACGATGGGCCTCACACGTACGTAAACGAATGTTTGAGAGCGATTCAGTGGGAACTGAGCCCACTTTCCACTACGTCTTGTTTTAGAATGAAAAAAAGGGAGAACACACTTAGACGCAGACATAAAGTCGAGAAAACAGGCATTTATCCGAATTCAAAAGCAAATTTCAAAACTTGAAGGCTATGAGGGAGGTTTCTCACGATGCTTGCCCCCAGGTGATGAAGCAGTGGAAACTGTTTACGTTGTTCGGCTATACCTAGTGCGAGACAGTTCTTTTTCGTTTGTTCAATGGGAGATTCCCCTTGAAACAAGTCTTTCTAAGTCAATCCTTCCAACCAATTAGGAGAATAGAGAATTTGATGTATGGCTTTTTGACGGGAAGTCAGTAGGCGTGCAATAATTGGTATTATTTTTATTGATTGCTTGATTGCTTGATTGGTCCGTTTGGTCTTAATCATAAATTGGTTTTTTTAGTACAGAAGAGTTTGTTCTCACCAAGACATTCTTCGTTTAGTTGTTTTGAAACTCACAGCCAGGCTTAAAAGCAAACAAATGGGTGATTAAAATTTCCGTAATATTTAAAGAATTCGATGGGGAATCATCAGACCTGTTTTTAACAAAATCGCTTTCGTAGATCCTCTGATTTCGAGGCAAAAGTGTGCAGGTTTTTGGATGTTATCAAAACATCTTTTTGCCTAATCTCGACACCATGCTTTCTTTTTTTTGAAATGGCCATTTTTCTGTTCTTTTGTTCCAATATTATGACTCTAATTTTGATTTGTAAAATATCCGTTCCAGGCTGGCTTCTAGAGAATGACTTTATGCCGGAGCTGATTTGCGAGCCTGGTCGCCACGAGATCCCTACCTTCTACCAAACCCTAGCCGGAGTGACCCACCTCGATGAGAAGGAGATTTTCGACCTGGAAAAATTCTACGGCTCCCTCAAGGCTCTGTCCACCAACGGACGCTTTGACCTGCCCCTTTTCGCCAGCCTAGTGTCCCCGCCTGTTCCCAGCGCCGTGGTGGCCCATCTCTTTCACGCGTTCGATGAGAACGGCGACGGGCATCTGGATTTGAAGGAGATTGTCTGCGGGATTTCCGCCTGCTCACGCGGACCGCTGCCGGACCGGCAGAAGTTCTGCTTCAAGATCTTCGACATCCGCCGGCGGAAGACCCTCACCATCGACGAGGTCGTTCTCATGCTGCGCACGGTCGTCTGTGTGGATGAGGCGGCGGCGGCCACGGACGGCGAGGATTCGCAGTTTTTCAAAATGGCCGAAGACATCCTGGCGCGGTATTCTAGTGACCCGGCACATTCCTTGCTGACGCTGGAGGAGTTTCTAATATGGAGCGATAAGTGCCGGCTAACGGTGAAGTTCATGCGCCTGCTCTTTCAAGTGTGCCACATTGTGCTGGGCCTGAAGCCGCAGCATAAAGAGGATGAATTCTCCTCGGTGATTGAATGGTCCCAGCGGGATGCCCAAAGGTTCGGCCAATTTAGCTCAAATTTAACTGACGACTTCCAATTTAAATAACAAATTACTAATTTATTTATATCATTTATTTGTAAGAGCTCGAATTTAAATATGTCTCGAATGCAAAGCCGTGCAAGGCCGAGTTTGGATGTAACTTAATTTTTTCTTGTTTTCCTACAGTATTCAAATAAAAATTGTAAAATAATTGTGTACTTTCGAGACAAAATTAATCAACAAATTTTGTTGTGTATGTGGGGAAAATCTAGTCAAACAAGTGCCAGATTGTTCGTTTTCCCTGCCCGATCTAGTAATTAATTGAGGGCCTTTCGCGTCTGTTCTCGGGACACTAGCAAAAAACATTCGTGCCGGTTATCGTGTGTGGGAGGCTAAATATTAAATATAATTAAATATAATTAAAATTATTTCCGTGTCATTGAATAATTAATATAAATAATATAATGACTGGAACTTTAAATTCCTATATATTTATTTTTTTATATACATATATACTTCAATCGGGAATTCTAAATATTAAATCTATAGAATATTTCATTCATGAAAGGATAAAAATAAATATACTTTATATTGCAAATAAAACGGCCGTTTTTTGTGAATATTTTTGGTAGCATTTAAGTCTAATCGAACAGAACTAAACTGAAAGGATTACAAAAGGGATAAGCTTCTCATTTTTTGTGTTTGCTGCAGAATCAAATTACCCGGTGACGTCTACTACATCATCAGTATGGAGTGGTGGAGTACATGGGAGCGCTACGTCAAGGTAATTCGTGTGATTGCTGTCAATGGTGACCGAATACATGTAATCTCTGTTTTTTTGTCAAGGAGCTGACCCACGACGGTCTGGGTGACGCCGATGCTGGAATCACCAACGGCGGCCGCAAACGGTCGAATGCCCTGACCTACGCCACGGATATGATTCGGGACATACAGTCGCCGTTCAAGCAGGCCTCCTCGTCCCGTGCCAGCACCCCGACCCTCTCCCGCTCCTCGAGTACCATGTCCGTCCAGCTGCGCCACCCGGGTTTTATCAACAACCAACCCCTCCTCATGTCCGACCGGACGGCGCTCAAATCCATGACCGATGAGGGAGGTATTCTGCACAAACGACCGGATGGGGAACTGCAGAAGGATGATAAGGACTTCAAGTTGGTGTGCCAGGCAGTGTGGCGGGTGCTGAGCCACTGGTACTCCGGCCGGCTGGAACTCCCGCGGCAGTGTGTCCGGCTAGACAATGGGGACGTGGTGGTGGATATTTTCCCCGTCTGTTTCAAGCTCTACAAACACCGAGTAAGTGCTGGTACTTGGTCGCTGGCGATGCTTGGCAGACAGGCAGACAGACAGGCACGCAGGCAGACAGACAGGCACGCAGGCAGACAGACAGGCACGCAGGTAGACAGACAGGCACGCAGGCAGACAGCATACATACACACTCGTAAAGACACAAAAATTGACAGACAACAAAAAGGCAGCCAGACTGATCTGCGTTCGTAAAGAAAACTAAACAGCGTGTTGTACTTTAAGTTTGGGCAAAAATGAGTTTCCTCCTATTTGGATGAAAAAAGTTGGTCAAGATCAAGTGAATTTAAGTCGAATCATATGATTTGTACATCGAAACAGTCTCAATTTGACTTGAGTTTGTTTGAGTGTGATATTTACATTTGATGCTATTCCGATCTTAGGTAGCCTTATACCTTGTCTTTAAATGTTTTGATTTGGTTAAGGCGAGGAAGACATGTCCCGTTTTCTTCTGTTTCGTAACATTTTCCTTCTTCATTTACAGGTTGTTGAAACCGGACGACCGTACGGCGCTTATCCCTATGCCTACAGTGGGATGGTCAGTGGGTACAGCGGTGCCGGCAGTTCGTATCCCAATTCCGGTCGCTCGACCACCGAACGGTTCGCCTTTGCCACAGCCGCTTTCAGTTCGTATACCAAATTCACCGAGATCCATGACCATATCTGCCGGCGACTCCGACTGCCATCCGACGACCTGCGACTGTGGATCTACGCCGACGACAATAACATGACACTGATTGATGATGAGAATGTCAACGTCAAACGCATGGGCCTGAGGGATTTCGACAAGATACTCGTTGAGGTGAAGAGTGTTACTACGCACATGGTCACAATTTTGGTTGGCAGAGTTCGAGCCATCAGGGTGGTCAGAGTTCGAACCATCAGGGTGGTCTGAATTCGAGCCATCAGGGTGGTCTGAGTTCGAGCCATCAGGGTGGTCAGAGTTCGAGCCATCAGGGTGGTCAGAGTTCGAGCCATCAGGGTGGTTTGAGTTTAAGCCATCAGGGTGGTTTGAGTTTAAGCCACTCTTAGCCACTCCACTAAGCCGGCCCAGCGGAAAAATTAGATTAAGCAAGCTGCTCTAATTTTCGCCAAAATAAACAAGTTCAATCAATCGTATTTCTAGATTATTCAAAATGTCCCTTCCAATAGTAATTTTTCATTGAGTTTCAATTAATAATAACCACGATCCGGAATTTGATTCAATTATAATACTTAATCATCTTTCAAATTAAATTAATTCTTAACGGATTTTATTTGCATTATATTTTATTTATTTAGCTTGATTTATTTTGAAATAAAAAGCATAATGTTCAGCGGTTTGTTGTCTATTTATAATTTAAAAATTAAATTTTACTTGTTTATTCTGAAATAAAAGCTGAAGTTTTCGCGGTTTAATTTAGTTATTAAATTAAGTCCTTAAGTTTAGACTTAATTTAATTGGAAATAAAAAGCACAATTTTTAGTAGTTTAATCTTTTTATAAATTAAGTCTATAAATTAAGCTAATTTACTTAGACAATAAACATTTAATTTTCAGCAATTGTTTCTCTTTCTAGATTAATCATTTATCATTTAATTCATTATCAAAACCGTAATGTGAGTCAGGCATTGATTTTTTCTGAACTGTTATCCATTCTCGGCAGATTCGAAATCGCGACTTAACGTGGCCGGAGGAATTAAGCAGTCTGTCGGGCTCAGCGGTGGCGGTGGCGCGGAAGAGCAGCCACTTGAGTCGGTCCGGCAGTATTAGCCGGGAGGACGGCTCCTACGAGAAAGGCTGCTGCGGCCTCAACAACCTCGGCAACACGTGCTTTCTCAACTCTGCCATCCAGTGCATCAGCTACAGCCGCCCGTTGACGTACTACTTCAAGATGGGCCAGTTCCTCAACGAGCTCAACCGCACCAACCCGATCGGTTACGGCGGCCTGATCGCCGAACGGTACGCCGAACTGATCGGCCAGCTGTGGAGCGGCAAACTCCGCACCGTCGCGCCGTTCAAACTGCGCTCCATCATCGGCAAGCATGCCCCGGCCTTCAACGGCTACCAGCAGCATGACTCACAGGAGTTGTTGGACTTTCTGTTGAACGGTCTGCATGAGGATCTGAATCGGGTGCAGGATAAGCCGTACGTCGAGCTGAACGACTCGGAGGGACGCGTCGATGAGGTAACAGACATGAAATTGCTTTGCCAACATGTACCGGTGCTAGACATAAAAGCAGGCAAGCAGCTACTCTTTGTTGTGTTGTTCAAATTAGGCTTTTGAATTTAAATTAAATATTATTTTATTTATTTATTAAATATTATTTAAATGTTTATTAAGTATTATTAAATATTTATTAAATATTATTTATAACTGGATAATAAAATTTGAAGTAAAAAAATACAAGATACGTCAGTCATGAGTTCGGATTGTTTTAGTAGATGGCCATTTTTTTAAAACACTTTAAGTTTACTTGAACATTCAGGCACATCGTTTTTTGAAATTTGTGTGATACTTAGCGTTTGCTGTTGTTTCGGGCAGGTTGTCGCTCATGAAGCCTGGGAGAATCACCTCCGCCGGAACCAGAGCATCGTGGTGGACCTCTTCCACGGGCTGCTCCGCTCCCGGGTCAAGTGCCAGACATGCAGCAACTCCAGCGTGCGATTCGATCCCTTCAGCGTGCTGTCGTTGCCGCTGCCGCTGGACAATCTCATGATTTTGGAGCTCAACCTTGTTCGGTTCGTAAAAGAATAAATGTTACCCTTTTAAATACGAACTAGTTTTGCAAAAGAAAATGTGCTTGAAATCAGGCTTTTTTTTAAATATCCATTTGGCTTACGTGATTTTTAGTCTTTGTTTTTTGTAAAACCAAACTCATTTACAGGTGTGATGGAGGAGGACCGATAAAGTACGGTCTCCGCATCGATCCCGACAGTACGTTCGACGGCCTGATTCAGGCGTTCGCGAAAACTTGCGGTGTTCCGGCATCGCTGATTGTTCCGGTGGAGGTGCATAATGGGATTGTCAAGCGGTACGTGCCGTGCGAGCAGAAAATTCAGACTGTCACCTTTGACGGGCGCCTCTACATGTACCAAGTACCGACGGATCCGGACCAAGTTACACTGCCCGATTCGGTGGAATGGATGGAGACCAAGACCAATGACGCCTGGATTATGGCGATTCACCGACGCATGGTGGGTCTTGAGTCTGCGTTTCGCTTGCGACAGACACAGACAGACACAGACACACAGACACACAGACACACAGACAGCCAAACACATAGACACATAAACAAACAGCCAGACAAACAGTCAGACAGGCAGATTGACGGACAGACACACAGACAGACAGACAGACAGACAGACAGACAGACAGACAGTGACTATGAGCCCACCAGACAGATCAAATTAGCAAGTTACCTTGTATCTTTGAAGAGACGGGAGACTCGGTATCAATTAATTCTCACCAAATTTCTATTAAAATCAAACCACTGCTTCAGACAAAATATTCCAGTTGATTGGAATTGCAAATTCCTTTTTTCGTCAGTTGTGAGTATCTTTGGCTGTTGCTTTACAGCCTTTTTATTGACTGTTGTTAGGTCCACAACGACGGCTATTACCTTGCTTGGGCCAAAGCCACTCCAAAGACCTTTGGCACCCCGGTCATGGTCAACCAAGACAAGGGGACGACCAATCGCCAACTTTATGAGCGGGTGTGGCTCCAGATCAAGCGGTTTGTCGGACCGGACTCAACGGCAGTCGAAGACTGCAACCACGCACAAGAATGGTACTAGTAGGGAACGCACTGTGCTACTGTTGATCTATTGACAAGGTTTTGACTTTAAAAGATGTAATGAAATGATGTTGTAAATGACCTAAAACCCTGCTTTTATTTTTGAATATATAAATAGATGTATTTTGAATTAAAATATACTGGACGAATTAGATCTCTGATTTTACTTTAAATTTTAGACTTTTTATTTATCGTTTTTTATTTTAAATTCCAAAACCGGTGTTTTCTTTTTACTAGAATGAAATAGGGTTTTTATTTAAATTCAAACGCGCGATGCATACTCTTAACAACACTAGGTCTGACTGCATTGCTCTCATTCATTAGTGGTGTTTGCCCGTCGGAGTTCTCCTTTGTCTTGCGAATTGTCCGGGAAGATGGGAATTGGTGTGAACGCTGTCCGTGGTATAAATTCTGCCGCGGCTGCCCGCTGGCCGTCAACGACGACCTGTTCCGGTCGGCGAGCACCACCATCGCCATCGACTGGGAGCCCACGTTCTACCATTTGCGCTACCAAGATAGCCTCGAATTCGTGAGTCCAATTGAACCGTCCGCTTGTGAAGTTCGAACGGTAATTTAACGTTTGTTTTCATTCTCGTTCGAAGATGATTCTGGAACACGAGAGTGTTCGCCGAGCGCGGCAGGAGCATGTTGAGCCAATCTCGCTGGACAGCTGCCTGAAGGCCTTCACACACGAGGAGGAGCTAGGTCCGGATGCATTGTACAGCTGTGGAAAGTGCAGAAAACCGCAGTTGGCCTCGAAAAGGATGCAGTTGTGGAAACTTCCACCGGCATTGGTATTTTTACCGTATTTATTGAGACAGGCAGTCAGACGGACAGACAGACAGGACCGACCGATAAACGAACGGACAGACAGATAGACAGGCAGGCAGGCAGACAGGCAGACAAACAGACAAACAGACAGACAAACAGACAGTCAGGCAGACAAACAGACAGTCAGGCAGACAGACAAACAGACAGTCAGGCAGACAATCAGGCAGACAGACAAACAGACAGTCAGTTATAGACATACAGACAAGCAAAGAGACGTAGACAGTAGAGCTGTAATGCTAATAGCTCGCATACTTTTTTCATTTTTCAGGTCATTCACTTCAAACGCTTCCAAAAAGTTCGGGAGCTCTGGGTCAAGTCCCACAAAGTGGTCACTTTCCCGGTGTCCGGTTTCGATTTTTCCTCGTACCTCGTAGCCCCGACATCAGTCACGCCGCCCATGGATGAACTTCAACTGGCGTCTGCGCCGTCGTTGGTGAACGTTCACTCAGAAGTGTGTTCCCTTCCAGACTCGTCGAGTAACAACCCCAACCGCTTCACGAATGGACCGCCGATACCGGTCGGTCAGGGTGACGGGGACCAGTGCCATTCGGATTACGGGACGGTTGAGGACGAAACGGAACAACGTTATCATAACGGAGACGGCGACAGCAAACGAAATAGTTTCCCCGATGGAACCGGCACGGCGAGTGTCACATCCCAATGGACATCCACCCCAAGTGATGATGCATCGTCCTCCTGTTCCCTGGCAGAACTCAGTGACTCCACGGACAGCCAGCGCTTGAGTTCATCTCACCGGTTGGACTTGCCAGTTGATTCCAAATACGATCTTTATGCTATCTGCGTAAGCATTAAGTTGCCTGTCTGCCTGTCTCTCTGCCTGACTGTATGTCTGTCTCTCTGCCTGACTGTATGTCTGTCTCTCTGCCTGACTGTATGTCTGTCTCTCTGCCTGACTGTATGTCTGTCTGCTGCCTTCCTAACTGTTTGTCTGGCTGCCTTCCTGGCTGTCTGTCTGTCGTCTTTTCATTTTCTGTCATCCATGTAAAATCGTCCCAAGTTAGTTCAGTATTTCACCTCCTGTCTATTTGCAGTGTCATAGCGGACTTCTGGCAACCGGGCACTACGTGGCCTACTGCAAGAACCCCAATGGGAAATGGTACCTTTTTAACGACAGTAGTTGCAAGGTACATTTGAAAACTGAGTATACATGTTTTCATTTTATGGAACATGTCCTTATTCTATTTTGTTTTATTTTTATAGGAGATTTTGGAAAAAGACATTGACACATCCACGGCATATATGCTGTTCTACGAGCGAAAGGACCTGGACTACGACTCGTTCCTACCGGAAGTGAGCGCCGCCACCAGTAGCGCCAGTCCTGCCACCATTGAGAGATCCACGTCCTCCGGCAGAGCGGAAATCACGGCGGTGTCCAATCCGGTGGCGACAGACAAGACTGACTCGGCGGCCGATGACAAGAAGTCCATGTGCGCAATCCAGTGACGTGGACGGACCGGGGACGGGGTTTGTTTCGGGTGTTGATTTCTGGTCTGCGATCTCGAGTTTTGTTTCCGTGGTGTAAGGGGGGAGATGAGCATGCGTGCTTGTCGGGGTGAGAGAGAAAGTATTAAATTGATTGGAATGAGGTGCGCGGATAGTACACAAAAATCTTTCTATATTGCGTTGAGTCAAATCACGCTTTTCCCGCTTTTGCTTGGACGCCGGCCGGACAGATACCAACGGCGTGTGTAGATGTATTGCATTTGCTCGCACTCCCTCTGTTTTGTATTTTATACCTTTTTTTGACGGTTTTCTGTGATCGTTTTGCGGCGACATGATCAAAAGTAAATATTTAATTGCCATGCTCTTGCGGGATTTCATTGGTCCAAAACCTGCAAGTCAGAGGTCCTGCCACGAGGACGTGGAGCCAAAATGAAACGACCAGGCTATACTGCTGCCCATCCAAACTCTTCGGGAATCCTTTCGATTACTGGTTAACCTAGTCTAACAGGCGGACAAACAGACAGAAAGACAGACTGACAGACAGACAGAAAGACAGACTGACAGACAGACAGACAGATAGACAGACAGACAGACATACAGACAGACAGACAGACAGACAACAGACAAACAGACAGACAGACAACAAAGGCAGACAGACACAAAGGCAGACAGACAAACCGGTAGACAGACAAACCGGTAGACATGCAGATTAGAGCATATCGGCATAGACAGAAAGACACGCAGACAGCAGCCCCTGTTGCACTAGTGTTGTCTTCGTTGTGGTTTCACCTTGTTAGTGTTCATTTATGCTTGTCACGTTCACGAAATCTATGTGGACATACTTTTTAAAAATTCGATTAATTTAGCTACATAAACATGCAAAAGTAAAAAGGTGGATAATAAAAGATAGCTGCCGATAAGAACAGGAAGACCCAGAACCTCGTGCCTTGTACCGGTATAGGGGCAGCAAGTAGCGACCCGCTCCGTAAACATTTCAAGAGAAGACAAAAATTACGGGACAATCACCAATACGGATTCCCTTCGCCAATGAACACACAAAAGAAAATGGTGGCTCCAGCTGCGACCAGTCGAAGAAAATGCCTTAACTGCAGGTCCCGATATAAATGCGGCTGCTGGGTGAGAGAGTGTCATTGGGGGATGAGGGGGAGGAGGAGGAGAAGAAGTTGAAGAGCGGGGGGTTAGCGAGATTCTTCGCGGAAGCACATGCGAGGGAAACATGCAGACACCACCATGGATCTCTCATACTCTTCTCTGTACAAAAATACACAGGGGTGCCGGTTAGAGTGGGGACAGCGAAACGGGGGAGGGGACATATGATAGTGCGAAAGAGAACAGAGGACATTAGAATGGAAAAGTGCGGTAAGACATTCTCACGAAGAAACGTGTGCAATTGTGGACTCCGGCGCAAGTGGTCGGATACGCTGGGCTGCCTCGTAGTGACGAGTGAGGCGACGACGGAGTTCACCGGGGAAGCGCTCGTAGCATCGTTTGCATACAGGGAGCATATCCATTTCCAGAAACTTGGTCCTGCAAAGAATATGAAACCAGACCTTTAGAATTTTTGTCCGAAGATAAACATGTCTCTGTCTGTCGGCTGGTCTGTCTGCCTGTCTGTCTGCCTGCCTTCGCGCATTCATCTTCTCGTTAGTCTGTCTCACCGTTCGTCCATTGGCGTCTCGCAAGACCAGCACACAAAGTTCTCCGGCTTCCACGTTTTATTCAAAGCCGTGACACAGACTGTGAAAAAAACGAACATAAAATTGAAATACAGAACCTCGAGAATTCATAGTAGCCAGCAGCTGGACTAAACATACTGTCTTCAATGATTTCCCCACTGACGAAATCGATATTGCCAAACAGCTGATGGTAATGGAGTTCGCAGTATGCCAATCCCTTCTTCTCGTAGTGCTTTGTGCCCAGAAAAGGTTTCTCGCATTTTGCGCAGACGAAATGCTAGAAAATGATGGAATACTTTATTAGTAAATGTATGCCGGTCTGTCTGTCTGTCTGTC
>LRSR01012852.1:23570-56760 GCA_001579985.1 Hypsibius dujardini | reverse complement strand
AAGGAGCAAAATTCAAAATTGAAGCAAAATTCGGACTTGTGTTATTTGTGGGGTGTCTGATATCCAACGGCAACCGGGATCTCAAAACATTTTCCAAAACAATTTTCTTTCGCTCATCGATCCCACCCCCCCCTCAGCCCCCGGCCCTACCACGAGGGTTTATAGTTCTGACTTGCAAGGGCCCTAAATTTGCCCTTGTTTGCTGGCACACCTGGCGGGTATATTTTCTGTCAGCTGCAAAGTAGTCGATGGTTGATTCGACATGCCTCGTCCCGGCGCTATCGATGAAGATATCACACAGTGGGCTAAGAAAGGTTCGGTTGCGAAACAGTCGCGATAGATGATAGCCGTCGTGAGGGGACATGCTGCTTCGGGATTCATTCAAAACCTATTCGGAAATAAAAATGTATTGTAAAAGGCAGTTGAGGCGGCAAAAATGTGTTGGCGTATTATTATCTTACCTGAGCGAAAATTTCGATGGAGCGATATGCGCTGACCACTCCGAAACGCGGCTGAAATATTGCGAAGGTGAATCAGGGTGGGCAATATTATGAGGCTTCATCCGTCAGCTCGTTAATTCATTGACTGGCAACAGTACGTCAACATGCTTCTGCTGATGCTCAGATGTTTTAATTTCAATCTTATTTTGGACTTTTAACTAAAAATGCTAAGTTTATAGTATTCATTAGCATTATTATGGCTTAAAAATAAAAACGTTCCCTACGTAAAATTAAGAGACCACGTTTTATGAAATGACAAATTGAAAAAGTAAACTTAACTAAACGACCACTTCTAGTAACTGATTTCTTGACTTTGTTTTAGTTTACTAAATGAACTAAGCTAACAGTTTCAGTTATTAAAAATTTAAATGCATAAAAATAGAAATGCTAAAATCAGTGAACTAATCTCAGCTAAAAGTAAAACTAGAATGAAGTACTAACTAACAACAGAAATTGATCTAAAAATCCTTAGTAACTAATCTTTATTATAAGTTATACAAAACAGTTAGTTAGTTAATTTTCATTTTTTCATTGTTAAATGAAATGTATTTTACATACAACTGCTGCAAAGTGCCGCAATAATTGTAACGACAATAATAATGCAAATGATTATCATATAATGGTAATAAGTGTAACAAGAATAATAGTGTAATTTCCACTGGACAATATTTATTTTCAAGAACAAAACATAAAGCTGAAAAATCTAGAATTTGCGTCAGTAACTCGAACCCAAAAAACGGTAAGGGTTCCGCCCAGAAAACTTAGCGTACAAATAGTACCTGTTGTTCAGCAGAGTAGGTCAGGTTGAATTCGCGCTGTGCCTGCAGTCGCACTTTGTCCGCCAATTTTGTGACAATTTCCGAGGAGAACCGTTGCCGCTCTTCCTCTCGTGCGTGAATGAAAAGTAGTGACCGGAAGGCTTCTTTAGCACTCTTCACATGCAAAAATAATACTGCTATTATAATGACATGTAAGTATGTTTTATCAAACATTCATATAAGCCAACCAACTTCACCGTGTCATGCTCATCGCCATAGCTCCAATTGATGGTGGTCTGTAGGGTTGGCGTCGGGGTCGGTTCCGTGGAAAGATACACGAATTCACCGTTGGTCATGTTGAGTCGGTGAGCCTCGAGCTATATGGGCCCTCACAAAATTGTAATTGTCTCACAAATGATTTTGGTATGCATCACAATTTACAGTCAGACACGTTTACCATACAAATGTATTTTTATACCAACCAGCATTTTCCGTAACAGATCACCACGTGCGAGAAATATCATAACTGCAATTAGCATTTTTGTAAAAAGATATATATATGGTACTCCAGGGTCTGGGCTTCTAAGGATTCTTACAGGTCGAAACTAGGGCCCCTGATGGTAGGGCCAAGAGGTGAGCAAAGGGGCAAAATGCAATTTTTTTCAAGATTGTGATTCCCAAAGCCCCCCCCCCTCTCCTGATTTCAAAACATTTTCATACCAAAATGAGATGCAAAAACAGATACAATTTTAGACTGAGCCGCCCTTGGTTGACCATTGGTCAGTCTTCCCAAACGCTCCCTCCTTGACCACAAAATGAGTTGGCTTTATTTGGCATGAACAACCGACTTCGACGAATGAGACAAAGTGGGAAAAAAATCTCTTCCGGGAATTAAACCGTTAATCTTCTCACATGACGCAGAGCACATACGGCTGAGGTGACAGGGACCAACAACAATTAGAACATTGAAAATTACAATCAGAAAGAAACTTTAAAAATCAAAACGACTGACCAATAGTCAACTGGCACAGTACTCGTCCTTTAACAATACTGTAAGTATTTTTAAACTCTGTGTTTATCAAAACTGCTGAAATCCACAATTTTTTCTCTAATTTCAGACTTTTAAAACTTATTCTGAAAAAAATTTGAAATCCCACAAAAATTGGTGTCATAAATGGTAGTCCCTTTAGTCAACATTTTACTTCAGGGACTAAAAGTTAAAACTGCTTTGTTATTAGTTTGAAACGATATTTAAGATAGTAAATGTAACAGGTATCCATTGTCACCGTATTAGGATAGTATTTTTTGGGAGGAAGGCCGAGCTTATATACAGGGGTTCGATGTTGGAAAAAATGACCTTAATCCTTTTGCTCACCCCTGGCCCTACCATGAAGGAGCCTTATGGTTCCGCCTTGTATGGATCCTGGTAACATTTGTATTTGTTGATGTAATTCATCGTTCAATATTTCAAGGTTGATTCTCATGTTCCTCATATTGCTCAGTTGTTCTCGTACTGTAATTCTCGTACTGTAGTAGTTTTCGTTCTTGTCTTGTGCGAATGGTGTTTTCTGTGCCTGATTGAAGAATGCGCTTGTTTGCATTGTCTATTCGATAAGGATAAGTCTTTAAAGGTCCGTTCGAGACTCTACTTCTCGCTTTCATTGATTTCTAACTTTCATTCAGTCCACTTTTCATCGTCTCGCAATCTTGACCGATTTGTTGTGCAAGTAATAATTTCGAAAAGCAATCTCGTAATTCTCGGATATCGAGATTCATCAATTCACAACGCACACTCAAGCAAAGCATAATTTGCAAATAATTGGCCTAATTAGAATTTGTCTTCGGGCGTGGCGTCAGAGGGCGGAGTGCTGGCACAAAGAGCGGCCACACCTCGTGAACACTGCATAAAAAAGTGCAACGCTTGGCGCACTTTCAGTACGCACAAAATTAATGCCAACTTTTAATGGAAAATTCATGTCCGATCAAACTTTGACTGAAAGCGGCAATAAATTAACTAATAATTTTTTTAATAAACTTTTGGCAATTGGATAACAAAAATCAGTGCTTTTATAACATGCAGAAGGTGCCGAAAACTTTTGCAACGTTAAAATTCACGACAACGGACATACCGAAACCATCCTAAATCTAGCTAGATCTTCTATTCGAAAATTCAAGCGTTGTGCGTCTGGGGAATGCAGTGTATTTAAAATGTATAAATTACCTAAAAAAATAATGGTTATCATGGCCTTTGAAGTTAGGAGGTTTTCGAACTTAAATATGTTTGCGTCAGCAGTTAGAAGTCCTTACTTTGATTTTGGCATTTATTTGCATAGACTCATCTCAATATTTAAATTATGGGCTGGTGCGCCAAGTTCTGACGCAATTTTGCCTTATTCATGGCAGTGGAGGTTTACCTCGACTGCTGATTTGGAACTCCAATAGGAGTCTATGAATTGTCGATTGAAAAGCGATGGCATCACTTGACGCGACGATCCGCTGAACGAATGTCAGTAAGGGTTCATGTGATTTAGCGTTATTTACGCCGGCCGTTGCAGCTGCGAGTTTGACGATTTCACCGGCGGTCGTCTTGAAGACCGGACTAGAGTCGCTGTCGGCGACGAGGAAGAGTGACGTCCAGTTGCACAGACGAATTGTCGCGACTATCCCGGCGGCGGGATGTCGCGTCCCGGTAAATGCCAGCTCCACCATGAGGGGACCTCTCAAGGAGTATTCCGATTTTAGGCCACCGCTTCTATGTAACGCAGAAGAGATCTCAGATTGTTTGATATTTGTATCTTGAAATATTTTGATGACGTCAATCTGATTTTACAAACATTTTTTCATACATACTTTTGTACCCGTTTTTGGATCACTTGTGTTAGCACAGTTGGTTCAGAGATATTTGTGTATGCAATCCAACTAATATTATTTTCAGGATGGGCAAGCGCCCTGACTCGACCCACCAAGTGCTGGAATTAGTTGGCTTATACTACAAGTCCCCCCCCCCGTTTTGGCTATATTTGGTTTTACGAATGCTGACCAATGTCCCTTTGAGTCTCCGCCAAATCAATTGATCCCTGTTCAGAAAAATCGTCTCGGAGAATTAAAATTAAACGGTTCAATTGGCTATTCAACAAACCTAATTGTGCTGGATGGGAGGAGAGGGGTTATTATAACTTACACTGTGATGGCCATTATGTTCCAGTTGGCCATCAACTGATGGACATTGGTCGAGTCGAGGGAGCCTATACCGTTGAAATGAGGATGTATTAGTTAGCGAGCTAGCCGTCAAAAGTACCTGATCCAGTGCAGGGGAAACAGACTCAAAGCTGCTTGCCGTAAAATGAAACACAGCGTATAAAGTGAAAGAAAAAACGAGTTTGACTGTTCCCATCCAAAAATTTAATTTGAAATCGATTGGTGTCAGTCAAATAATTTTCGAATTTGCAGGGGTCAAATATCACCAGAGGCGTAACCGCGGGGGGGGGGGGGTGCAACGAGACACTTGCACCCCCTCCCCCATAATTAGTTCGAGGGGCTGCGAGGGATGCAATTTTATTTTTTAATAATTATACAACTGCGGGGGAGTGCAACAATTCCTTTTTTTCACCAGCAAAAATATAAAAAATTTGTATTGCACCCCCCGCTCCACCCCCTAAATTCCGAAAAATATTCGCTGATACCCTTTCACTTTAAATTGCATTTCTCAATCAGAAATTGTTTATTTTGATGATATTAACTGCTTTTTGATTATACGGAAATTGCCATACGGACTACAGGGTCCATCACGAACATTTACTCACCTTTAAGGGCTTACGATAAAAACTGCGTGTGTTGGTTTCGATATCAGTGTTCATAATTAACAAAAATGTGCTGGACTCTTTTTTGAGAGAGTTCAAATCATGCTGCGAATCAACAGATTATGACAACTTTTTGGGAGCTTCTGGGGTTCGCCAAATGAAAAACGTCATTTTTTACTATCGTGTAGATTGATTGCTATTTGAACTAACATGATATTTTGCCAGCTTACTAACTGAGAATGCAAAGGCGTAGGGTAGATGATCGGGCGTCTCGACTACTGTACCTGGCGCAATGATGGCCCTGACCGTTTCGGGTGAGCCTTTTTCCCCGTTGAAAAACCAGGCCGCCACCATATTGGCACTCTCTGCAACCAATGCGGCCATATTCTCCACCCTGCCGGGGTACACAAGAGCCTTCCTCGTGAAATTGAAAATTCCAGCGTAACGATTATTGGATTCGTGGATTGCGGCGTCAAAGGCCGGGCCCTGGTAGCCGAGACCCAGTTCACTGACGAGGTTGATCACACCGGGACAGGCGATCTCAACCTGGATGATGCTACCATATACGCTTACAAAAAGAAGGAAGGAAATTCCAGCGAGCCATGTATTCATGTTGTGTCTGTGTTATTCAGGAATTATCTCGAAAAGTGAATTTTGAAGGGAAAAAAATTCCCGTATCAGAATTGAGAAATTGGGACAGAACATTTGAATTGCAGGCAATTTTCTAAATAATACTTTCCAGATACAAAAATCACGTGATTCCTAGCAAAAAATTTTCCACTGTCACCAATGATTTTAATTTTGTAATGAGCAAACAGACAGTCTCGATAAATGCTGTGCGTCATGCACATTTAAGTTGAAATGGCACAAGTGATAACTATTCAATTATTGAACGAAGCCGCACAGCCTGTGGAGCACAAAAATGGTCAAGAGCCTGATCGATACCCGCACCTTAAAAGAGACTCATGTAATTTACATTAAATTTGACTGAGCTATTTATTATTGATTCCAATTTTTAACCTTTTATTTCGAATGAACCAAACTGGGGGGCTTTCAGAAAGGAGGTTAGCATTAGGGAGATTATTGGCCGTACGATACTGGCGGACAGACAGACAGCCAGTCAGCCAGCAAGACAGACAGACAAACAGACAGACAGACAGACGAAAAAATAGCATCTATCTGCTGTTGTCGACCAAAAGTATATAATGCCCATAGCTCAAACCGTAAGCAAATAAATACCGCGGAATTTTTTCCGAAAAAAATATTAGTGATGAATTTGATTAAAATAGGAGTTGAAAATGATATGTGGGATCAAATAGTCATTATTAACCCAAGCAACGATTCTGAATACGACGTGTTTTTCAATAAATTAGTAGAGCGAGAGCAAATTGTTGATTTACCCACAATAAATCTGAGCGCTCATCCTAAGAACTAAAAGGATTTTTTTAATAAAGTTGCAGATGTAATGGTGTTTGATATAAAAAGCAAACCCTAGTCGTAGTTGATGACTTCCATACTGAGAGTACTAGCAATAAGTTTATTGAACAATTGTTTACTAAGAACCGACACTACGGTACCAGCTTGATATTCTGTACGCAAACTTCAACGAACTTCCTGTTACTGAGAAAAAAAATAGCCAGTACTACTACTCCATGAAAGACTGCAACTCAAAAATACTAGAAAATGTAGAAGCTAAATGTGGGATAAACGAAGTTAAAGGGTTGTATGTGGCTTATATGGGGAGCACTAATATTGTATTTCCATTACAAAAAGAACAATATACATTACGTGAAAAACAATACAAAGGAGAAAAATAAAAAACATGATACTTTTTAGCAAATTTAAGAGAAAAATATGATATAGAAAAGAAGAATAACTTAAGACGAACTGTATTAAAAAAGTATATGCCAGAGTGTGAAACGGAGTTAATAAAAAAAATGAGTGTGAGTAGACGAACTAAAACAAATAACGAGGAGATCCAAAAGTGTGTACCCAATGAATATTGGCAGTTCTCTAATTTGAAGTAGTTTTTCAATTGCTCATTCGCTCGTATCCTTGAAATTTACATACACATAGGCATACCGCACTTTGATGTCAGAAACACTAAAATTAAAGTTGCTGAAGTGACATGCCTTAAACTTCAACAGAAAATAATCCTTGTTCAAATAATTGCGGCAGGGAGCGTTTTGATTTTTTGTTTCAATTTAAATCTTTATCTGAAAAATATTTTTTATTCTTAAATAAAGTTTTCTGAATGAAATTTATAATCTGAATTTTTTCAAAACGTTTCTTTCCTTTCAGCATCTGAATAACGTGCTCAATTCATTGTTCTCTTTTTCGCTGCGTAGGTGTAATGCGATTTTTCCTCTTTGGGGAGACAGCTTTCGATGTATGTAGGATACGTTGTTGAGTTTGATGTTTAAGTTGAATTCCTTCAAACCGCTTAGCAAGAGAAGTACACTTGCTAATAAAATAAATGAATCTCAATGGAATAGTAGTAAAAAAACATTACTGTAGTAACGCGATTCTAAACCACAGCTGTAATCACCCCCCCCCCCTCCGAGCTGTTTTCCCACCAGTCCGTCTGAATTGCCGTAAATATTTTATTCCAATTATTTACCGTTAAAAATTTATCTTTTCTGTTTAAAATATCTCGAAATCTTTTTTTACTGAAAATCAAAGTACAATTTTGTAGCGCTGGTCTTTGCCTCATGGATTGTCTCGGCGAAAATTTGCCAGAGCGGAGAAAATCGGAGAGGCTCCGTCCGCCGGTAGCTAACGTAAGAGCCTGCTTTTTGATTGATTGATCTCTTGATTGAAAATTTTTCAAGATCACGAAAGAAGTGGGCCGTCGGTAAATTGCATAACTGAAGACTGATGCATATTTTAGTGGGTATGTAGTTTTTTACGTACACCAAGGGTAAGATATAGGGAAAACGCAGTTTGCGTTGCGCCTTAAAATAGCGTCGCTAGGGTATTTGTTTAATACGAGTACACACCTAACTAGACCTTTGTCGAGTAAATTGTTTAAAACCAACAACGCTTCCGAAAATTACAATTTCATTATGCTGTAAAAAGTAGACAAACTTTAATCCTGAAAATAAAGCACACGTTGACTGCCTCAACTAACCAGTTTTTTAAAACTATACCGACTGGTTTTCGAGTTTTTTGTCGAAATCAAATCGACAAAGCATCGTTCGTAACACCGCAAGTGTTGAAATATTCCGTATGCAAATGAAAATGCTGACCGGAAAACTTAAAAAACCCAACGCAATTTGAAGTGTATTATTCGATATACGCGTACAGTATGCACACACACATCACATCACTGGCTCACCGACACACATAATCTGTGTAATATCAGTAAAAATTTAATTTCAGTTACCATTAATTTCAGTTAAAGAAAACATTTTACACAACCAATCAATCAGCCATTCACTATCTTGGTGGAACGAGATGAATAATCAATCAATCTTTGAGGAGAATAGTGAACCGTCATGTTCCAGATCAATCAATCAACCGTTCACTAATTTTTTTAAAGCGACATGATCAAAATCAAATCATCGCAATACACAAACGGGGTTCGCTGTTTTTATTCCACAACCAGATGACATGATTAAAAAACATAAACAACTTCTTCGATGGAAATGTAGAATGCTTTTTAGAAGATCAGAGCAGCGTCTAGATAGCTAAACAGTTCATGATGGTTGATGATGACGTAAGTGATAACGTTAACGGTAATCAGCAGGAACTTGTAATTTTTTTCCGGTGCCTCCGTGAAAGAACACTATTTCAAAGAACGTCTGTCTATCCCTTCCGCAGAACTCCATCAGCTTGATTCGATCTTGAATCCGCAACAAAGAAAAGGTGTTCAGGATTAAAAAAAATAATTCAAATTTATCTATCAAGCAATCACTTACCAATCGTCAATCGATTCGTCAATCAGTCGTCGGTCTTATCAGTCGTCAGTCATTTATCACTAAATATTTGTCAATCAAGCAAGCAATCTCTCATCAAGCAAGCATCAATCAATCAAGGATTATTCAGAATATTTCCAACCGCGTCATTTTAGATGCGCATCTGCGAGCTCTGTGGACGCAGTTTTGCCAGCAACGCGGGATGGGCCCGTTATCACCCGAACGGCCTATAATCTGTCACCTGCTTGAAGGATGCCGCCATGACAAAAGTACCGCCAGCCATCCCAATTGTTTTGCCTGCACCCGTCGCCACTCTGCCTACCGACACGACTGCTGTCTCACCTTCAAGAGCTGCCGACCTGTGCTCCTAACTCCGAAACCTGCGCAATTTAACAGGCTCATCCACCGCATTCCAAAAGCAGCACGTCAATCTGTCGCACAATCCTTGGTGAATCAAATTGGTCGAAGATTGCATTAATTAAAACGACTTGCCATCCTGGCGATGTTTACAAACCTTCGCGTTCGGTGCTTTCTCCTTGCTCGACGAGCCGTCAAAAAAAATTCTGGTTTATGTATTAAAGAACAACCTAAGTTAAGTGAATAATTTCCTGTCGCAGAGACCAAAACCTGCATCATCGGATTCCAATCTGGCGACGGCGGGTAAACGGAAGATGCAGGATGGGAACGTCAGCGGGGCTGTTTGCTTTTTGTCATTCGATGAATCTGTTGCCCCTTCCTCAACCGCAATCTTCGCCATCCTCAAAACCAAACATTCACCGGTTTACATTAACGCACTTTTTCTTCCACCACCGACTGCCGCCGAACCCTCACCCGACCCTATCACTCCGACGGAGATTCTCTCAGTCGTTTAGTCCTTTCTCAACGGTTTGGCAGCGGGTTTGGATGGAGCCCACAGCATCTCAAAGATTTCATCCACACTTTGTCCGGGAACACAGCTGTTTGGCTGTGCAAACGTCTTACATCCCTCCTCAATGTTATGGCCAACGGTTCGGTCCTTCTGGAGGTCTGCCTTGGTCTGCTGTATGGTGCCTTCCTTACTGCATTTCTGAAGAAAGACGGCGGTGTCCGACGCCGTAGAAACACCTTGCGCCGGCTTCTAGGGGAGATACTAAATCGCCGTGTTATGGTGGAGATGGGTGAGCTCTTGCGTCCTGCTAAGTTCGGGTAGGCATCCGCAGTGGAGTCGAGACGGCCGCCACACGGGCCTTTATGCCGGCTGGTAGGGAGACTGAAGTACTGCTCAAGATGAATTTTCGCAACGCTTTCAACACCATCCGGAAAGACAAACTGTTGGTCGCCGTTCGGTCACATCTGCCACACCTGTATCCACTGGTATGGCAGATGTACCGTTCTTTCTTTCCCTTTCATCTGTTCTGGGGGGACCTCTTTTGTCATTGGGGTGCGGAGTCCAACAAGGCGACCCTCTTGCCCCCCGTTATTTTGTCTCGTGACTCATACCCTTTCTAGATCCATGCATTCTCCCCTCAACAGTTGGTTTCTGGACGACACCACAATAAGTGGTACGACGGAAGTGGTGATGGAGAACATGAGGTGCGTTATACGAATAGGTGCTGAAGTCGACTTGGAAATTAACATGAACAGATGCGAAATTTTTGTCTACGGTGGCGTTGCAAAGTCCATATTTGCAGCAACAGCGTCAATGCTAGAATTCCAGCCTGCTTTGAAATGCCCCACGTCGAAGGGGTTGGAGCTGATGGGTGCACTGCTGCAACGCACCGGCGTTGGGGTGACAATTGAGAAACGAACGGCGACAATCTCTCGCCTCACCACTTGCCTACCTCTGTTTTCTGCCCATTTGTTTCCGTTTTTTGTTGAAAATTTGTTTCGCCGTTCCAAGGTGCTCTAGACACACTGCGCACATCTCCAGCATGGACGCGCACGGACAAGTTAACTGAACTAAACATTGTCATTCGGATCTGCCTGGCCACCATAATCAACACAGACATGGCAGAAAACGTGTGTAATAATAAAAACATACCCGTCTGTTTTCCCTCGGGACGTATTCATAAACAGCAGGCCCCTTTCCGGGGGCACGCCTTATATCGTAATGTGGATCTTAAACATAAAAAGTTTAACTTTCTGCCTCACCATTTTTATGAGCTGAAAAAGAATCAAAATTTCATGTAGATTAACCTCAGGGAGGTCGAAGAAGCTGGAGTCCTCGATGAAAAAAAATGTCAACAATGAAAGTGGGGTTCTCTGCCTGTATTCTAAACCAGTTTCCATTCATCACAAATCTTTCTATGAACCTTTTTTTGGTCCTCCAAAAATTGGTCTTCCAGAAATTGGTGCTCACACGTTGTCGGAAGAATATTTTCAAATTTAGAGTTGCTGCTTCCACAAAAAAGTGTTTAATCGAGCAGCATCTTGCTGTGTATCAGCCCAACCACGCACGTAAACCCAGCAACACGCGTTTGTTTTCCTTTTCCAATATATGGTTGAAATGGGGTGTTTCGTTTGTGAGCTCAAATAAAAAATCGTAAAAACATGGAAAGGCTTTTTTCTTTGCAGTTCCAAACATCAAAAAAATAAATTGAAAAAAATAATTTGTTTTGAGCTAGTTTTAGGTAGATTACACACAAAATAATTTATTATAGCAATAATATAAAACATAGTTATTAATTGTATATCAAGTTAAAAAATACATCGAAACCTCCAATATTTATGCTTCCAACAATTTACGCCAGAAACGGCCTATTAATAATACTTTTGTACTGCATTGACGTTTTGCGAACCCGTTCTAGGTTCCGAAACAGTAGATTGAACACTGGGCTGTTACATTATGCAAACAAACTAAACTGTAAACTAATGTATGTGTAATTAGTAAGGATTTCTGGTGTAACGTATCGACACTTCAATTTTCCAACAAAGTCTATTAAATGTTTATAATTTTTAGAATTGGTTTTTAAGGCCTAAAATAATCTGAAATGATCCCCAAGACAAGCCATTTTCATCAACCAATTTTGCCGGTAATCTTAACCCATACCCTAAAGATAACAATTTACCCCGGAACTATTGGAAACTTGAGTGACTATTCTCAAACTTACTATGCGTGCTCGACTGACTGCATTCTCTAGTGTATGCCATATAGGCAGCAGTAGTGTGTATTATGAGGTAGTGTGGGGTTTTCACTTGTTGTGTCGTTACGCTGCACGGAGCCATCACTGCCTCATTATCCTGCCAACGAACCAAATCTTAAATTTTTTTTATGGATTTTTAATTTAACAAAATGGCATTACTGAGTCCAAGAACCATTCTAGGAAGGAAATAGGTAAATTTAAAAATTTAAACCGTTCACAAAAAATGTGCTTCTCTGTTATTCTGAAAATGGAAATAATGGAAAACGGAAATGAAAACGGAAATTTTGGTTTTAGCCTCCTGAAACCAAGCTGATTGCGCCATTCCAAATTCTTCTTTGAGAACTTCTGAAAGGCATGAAAATAGTATTTAAAATATGGAAGGAAATTTGAAATATGTACCTATCTTTTGACAATAGTCATTCACCAAATAGGGTTGATAAAACTTTGAAAGACAACGAATGGACATATTTCCGGCGACCAAAAGATCACTAAAACATGTGGGAAGATAAGGACGTTGAAGGACTACGTGAACTCTATAAGCAACTTCTGGAGAAAAATTGACGATTGAATTAAAAGAATCGGCTACTGACTGATGATGATCTGGGGGGGAAGAACTAACGTTTCTGATTTGGAATAGTTGTGCCAAAACATCATAATAACTGTGGCTAACATTTTTTGTGCTATGCATTCGATCGGTGTGGTTGGACTTTTCAGGAATATAAAGTACAATTCCAACATATGTTTGTGTGGGAGTATACGTCGCTGTTCGTCTTGGCCAGTGGAGTGGCTAGGTTACAGTTCTTACAGTAGGGATACACCGTTTCTAGCGCAACTTATTGGTACCACAATTTCCCAACAAAGCCTATTAACATTTTTAATGTTTCTAGAATTCGCTATTTTAGGATTAAATAAGTTTAAACTACCTCAAAACATGCTATTTCACCATTTAATTTTTTTAAAACCGCTTAAAAAAGGTGTGCATCCCTGTTACGCGTTATTTTGGAGATAGTAAAGATAAATAATCAAGATAGATGGGTTCTCTTTGGCTAGATAGCCACGCTAGGGAGGCCAGTTTGAATGACTGCAACGTGTTTGTCGGGACTCACGTCATACACCCTATGTCCGGTCTGTCAATTTACTTCAGTAAAATCACAGACCATAGTACTATAAAAGGCCATAGATAACCCATCACACAATAATTCCAATCGCCTTGGCTGCACTGTTTAGGGTACACCAGTTTTATCGTTGTTGTCTCAATTGAATCAAGCTTCTTCAAATGATGCTGCTGACGCTGCTAAGGTTCGTATTGCCCGTAAAAATACAGGTCCCCAATCGAAGTATCGATGCTTCACCGACGGAAACTGCGTAAGGGGCAGATACTGTCTGAACGGCAGAGGATAACCGGACAATCGGCGGTATACCCCACTTGTAATAAGCACCCTCGCAATACGACGATTCCGTGCACAATTTCACTTTACTTTTTCGAGTGTTTGAAACTGGAAAAATATGTGCCTTTGGATGTCTCGTTTAAATAAATAGTAATGTACTGTAGAGTACATATCTAAAAATGTTTATGCCACCATGCCTGTCCATGTGATCATTTATTACAGGCGTAAAAGTGAGGTTCTACCGAAACTGTGGAAAATGCCAGACAATCTCACCCAAGAGACCCAATCTCAATAGTGACCCACGCCACACCTTCAAACACTCCCACAAAAATAATTTCTCCTTGAAAACCTAGACCTGTTTTGGACACTCCGCAATGACTGCAGAGAAAAAAACGTTTCAAGAGGCCGGAGCCTTTATGAGAGATAGAGCCCATAATAATCTGACAGAAATTTGGAAAGATTTGTCAGGAAAATTGCTCTTTTAAAAGGGTTCTTCGCGTCGCGGTGTGCAGCTGCCCACTTGACGCATGCTCACGAGTGGCTACTACACAAAGAGAAAGAACATATATGCCAGCTGCATGCTGATCGATATTTCGAGACTTTGTAATAACATGTCGATTATTGAAAAATATAATAAAATAACTAGAATGCGATAAAATAATCACTGGAATATTACATCTTATGTGGAGATATGGTGACATTTTCACTGGCGTTTTGGGAGATCTTGCATTTCGGAAGAGTGCGATTAGTTGAAGGAATCCGCTCTAATCGATTTGGTCAGTGATGAACCGTTCGTGCAGCGGCAAATTTTCGTACCGCAACTTTTGCATACTCGGACGTAATGCTGTTTGTAAAGCTTGACTATCTTTCCGCGGACGTTGGAGTTCATTCCAAAGGCTAGGAAGATCAGAACTCCTTGGCAAGACTGGGTAAAAATGAAGGCTGCAACGAAACGCCCACAATTACACTGCGAGCTAACAAGTCAACATCAAAGCGAACAAACACAGACACAGATACAGCAGCACAGACACAGACACAGACACAGACACAGACTCAGGCACAGCAGATCTAACAATTTGAAAACTTACCATATATCATGACCTCATAGAAAACTAACATCGCATGATCATGTGTCGCCTGATTCGTAACAAACCCGGCCACAATTCCGAAAATCCAAGTGAACCCAAACACCGATCCAATTCTCACATAAGACATCACCTCCCCTTTCGCCGCCTTGCCATCCTTCGTCGCTGCTCCCACCCTCAGTCCCTGCATTCGCTTTTGATGCTGGCGTATCCGATAGAAAGTCACTCCCACCAGGACAGCATTGACGACGTTAATCACGATCACCGGCAGTGCAAAGAAGATCAAACTCGCACGCTGACCCGCAATCCAACACAGCTCCTGATACTGCACTTCCCATTTCGGCACGTTCTGTCTATCTAAAATGACCGCACCGCCCACTATGACGCCTGCGGATAGGTAGCAGTAAGCCATGTTTTTCAACACCCTAATGCGAACAGCACGGCGGTCCCCATTAGGTATACGGAAGGTTCCTGAGCGACCGCTTCCGAAGGTGCAGTAGATATCAAAGGCAATAACGTTGGCAAAGAAAAAACCTGAACGTAATATAAAAACACACACAAAATTAGCTATTGTTACCGGGCAAAAATAAAATAAAACATAAAAGACTGCTCGTAGATAAAGAGGAAAGTTAACAATAATAATTCGCTTTTTTAAGGAGGACAAACGCGGCATGTTGGACACCAAAAATTTATAATACACTAAAGACAAAAAATTAATTATACATGGAAGACATAATAACGAACAATTATTACAACAAAATCAACAACAAAAATGTATAATACGTGAAGGACATATTAACGAGCAATATGTTTTACTAAGAAGTAAACAAAAAAATAGTTGTAAGTCTACATGAATTAGTGATTCGAAATTAATTTAAGTTAGATCAGTTAAAAATAAAATGATTCCGAATTAATTCATCATTGAATAAACACCGAATGTCTTTCATGTGGTACAGGCTGACGGAACAACACGACTAATGTGTCGCTTTTCTATGTATTTGAAGCGATGAGCCTCAAATTCAATTCCAAAAGCTCGAAGTGGAATTTTAATAAAATTTACTTGTATGCGCCCATGCATGTGCTACAATGCTACAGTTGCAAGGACATCTGTGAGTGTGGCATAAGATATAAAAATTATTTTGTATAATTAAATTTTCCTTTAAGCAATAAATCAAATAAACTAAGCATAAATTAATTAATTGATAAACTGTATAGATCAGCTAAGCTACAGTACCTAATAAATACGAGTAGTGCGTGATGATTCCGATGAAACAGCACATTTCATCGGTTTTGAAGGCGGAATTGAGGAGCAGAGCCGTTTGGGCAACAACCAAGGCCACCATTGCGTTAATTAAATTCCACCCCGGCAAGGTCCGCAGATCCCGAAATATTCCATAAATAATCAGCGTAAGTATAAGTGCAATAACCGATAAAATCGACAGGCTTGTCGAGATATAACTAAGATCATCCCGCATATTGAATCCCATCACTGAATTTCCCTCTTTCCGGACGCGAACGTTCCCGCAAAGGGTGAATTTTTCGGCGACCTTATCGTATTGGTATTCGCTGACGTCATAGAGCATGTTGTTATACTCTAACGACATGTTGGGATGACGTGTGGCCGAAGATCCGGCGTAGAAACGCGGTGCATTGTTCGGGCAGGCGGGAGGGACGTCGCATACCATAGCGACCTAAATGTTAGTGTTGTTTAATGACGTTTTTGAATTTAATTAAAATTGCAATCACGATTTCCGATTTCAAGTAAAATAAAAATTGAAAGAAAAAGGTTATTTTTCGCTACTTTAAATAACAATTTCAATATAAATATGAATAAATATAAATATGAACACTAACTTGCATAATGTAGGGCACCCCCTGGACGTTTTTGAGGAAAATCTGCAGCTTGAATTGCCCGAGTTCGTAGGTCTTGTTAGTGGCCACGACGAGAATGGAGGAGTTGGTAGAGTTGAGGCTGGCATGGAAGGCATCGTTGCAGAGCACGTTGACCACACCGCGTTTGCACCACGAAATATTCGACAGATCCTTTTCCCCTGCAATTCAATTAAACAAGAAAATTACACATGTATTAATAAATTTTATGAATTACGAAAGTTCTGCAAATATGAATACCTTGTACTAATAATGAGAATTGTACGTATGGTATTACACTTTATCAGGTAAGAAAATTATGGATGTGTTAATATATTCTCTTAGTTTCAGAAAATTACGCGTGCATTAACGAATTTTATTAATTAGAGAAATTATACCTTTATTAATATATTATATTAATTTAAGAAAGTTTTACGCGTTTTAATAAATTGTATTATGGGATCAAATTAATCACACATTATTAATACGTTGCATTAATTAATATTAAGGAAAAATTTTCATATTAATGCATCTCATTAATCAAGAAAATTATACATTCATTAGCATACTTTGTTAACTGAAAAATTTATGCATAGTTACGCTAGTTATTTCAGAGCTTCAGAAAATTAGTTTTTGTCTTCACAATGTAACCGTCAATTCGATAGATAATTGCAATTAAGATGAAATTTGAAGGCCCAATGATGGGTGCATCGATAGACACCGTAAGTGTTAAGGGGACAAGAACAGAAGTTATTGCACCCTTTGCTACGATCTATCACTGGCAATCAATGAATCTGTTTGCACTGTTAATTTTTGGTTCAAATAACTTACGCAAAATAAATTTGAAAAATCTGATAAAAATCTTCTACCGTTGGAGAACTCTTCCCAAATGCCGAACACCTCCCACTCCACATCGTCAACCTTGAAGAGGAAGCTCTTCTCGTCCACCACTTCCTTCGCAAGTTTGCTGTACATCTCCACCACCGAGTCAGAGTCATTTCTATTCTGTCCATTGACAATAACTCGGTGGAGCACAAACGAAACCTCCACGCGATCGATTTCGCTGACGGAAAGTTTCCGTTCGTGAGGAAAGCTATCGATATCGTCACTCTCAATTCTACTGGAATGGAAATCTTTCCTCTCTGAGGTTTGCGGTCGTTCCGGGTATTGAATAAAGTTGGGAACGGTAATATTGCGGATTTGCATGATGTTTATTTTGAGGACTTGAGCTACTGTTTCCTGTAGTTTGGCTTCCAGTCGTTGCTCCAGACAACAATTATGAAGGGCAGCGGTGTAGGTTCTGTTCTTGTGGGTCTCATCGTGCAGACCGAGGGACATGAATATTGTGGAGGAATTCGCGTTGGTGGGGATGTTAATGGTGCGGTTTGTCCTGGTGCGACTGCATAGTGGTTCGTCTGGATTCGGTTTTGCCGGTAATATGGGCGGCAGGGGAACGCAAACGGCCTCGCGACAGACCATGCCGTGCGGATCAAATATTGTGCCTGGAAAGGAAGAACATCTCAATTGAATGACCGAAACAACAGGCACAAACATGAACAGACATGGAAAGTGCCACAGTCAGACACAGGGACCAATGCAAACACAGACACAGACACAGATATAGACATAGACACAGACATAGACAAAGCATTTAAAACAAGGAAGCGGTCCCTGACCTGCCGGACAATCGTCCTGATGGTCGTCATCGGGATCTGACCACTGGGACACCCCATCTAGTCCAAAGTTCATCAGTATCGATAATGGTTTCGGTTTGGACGTGGCATGCCCGCTATTCCGTGGCCTAGGCGGTGCCAGTGCCGCTGCCGCGTAAAGCTGAACGTCTGCCTGAGGATCCATCAAATCCTCCGGTGCTGCATCACCGGAGCTGCTCTTGACCTCTCGTCGCGACCGTAAATGCGGCAGATGAATGGTGAACCCCGGGCCGTAGTAGGCTTGCAGGGCCTTCTCTAGCTGCTGAATGTCTATCTGCGGGTCTAAGTTATCTCCCCATTTTGTTTGGTCATTGTTTATGGGACTCAGTTGAGGCGGTTGGGCTGTAGTCAGCCTCAGATGAAAGCCTGAATGCAAGCGAATCACGACGAGGATAATGTAGGCACTTAAACATGCCAATAGATGCATTGAAGAAACGTCTAAGCGTCGCGCTTAGACAAAGGATTATAATCAACGAAATAATCAACTCCTACATAATAAACAAAAATCGGATGAAAAGGCTAAAAATGTATGCAAATTAATATATATATATAACATCTATGGAAATAATTAGGAAGACAGCAATCACTTGTCTCCCATAATTTGTTGGAAAAAAGCCTGACCAATAGTAAGAAATGGAATTGCGGTTTTCCGTGTTAAGCGCAGCGTCAATCTGTTATCTTTTAAATGGGGATAAGTCAGAGCAGACTGTCCGCAAAGTGTCCGAGAAGTGAAAAAGGGAAATTTCCATTATGTCCCGACAGCTGTGTGACGTGCGCGGGTTCCATTATTTGCCTTTTCGGTTTACTTGTATAGCTAGCTGCATCGTCAATATAAGGTCCTGTGATGCGTACGTATAACAACAATGGCGGAAAACTTCGTGAGAATGAAAAGGGCGAACACGCAAAACATATGGTCAGCTTGACATTGACCTTGGAAACAAATATATCCAGACGACTATTACGCACTCCAGACGCGTCAAGTTGACATTGGGTTGCATATATTCTGTACCTTACATATTGCATTCCGTACTACAAGTTCGACCTTCGCCCTCTTAGCTCGTGGTTTATGCAATTTCGCATACAGGTGGGGGGGGGGGCGAGTTTCAGCATGACACGTACACTATATTAATTTTCTTTAATGGAAAAATCACAACATAAATTTGGAAGATAATGTATAAACGACTGTTAATCCTTACGGTACTCTTAGTAGGTAAGCATGACAGCCTTGATTACGGAGGGGTGAATGGCCAACATTTTGAGTGCTTGGTTGCACGATTTAGACCGGAAGTAACAAAGTAACGGGACGGCAACCAAGCATTAGACCAAAAACGACTTTCCGAGAAAACAGCGTACAAAGATTTCAGCTTTTGGATATCGATAATTATGCTTCCACTGATCCGAAAATCAAAAAGTTTTCTTCATTATTACGATAAAAACTGTCATGAACAAAAAGTCATTTTTCATTCAATCGCTATGGTACTTGTCCCAGAATTAAGCGTAAACCGGTGCTATAAAACTAAAAAAACTCATCGACTGGACATCAAGCCGTCGAGTCACCACCACCGCTTCCGAAATGGACTCAATAAACGTTGCCTCACAATATCCACGAAGAACAGCTGTCTGGTAGGAGGTATCTTCGGTAGTTTGAGGGTCTGAAGACGTATCAACGGGTGGCGCTAGAGACGAAGGAGTGTTGGTGCAAGGCTGACTGCTTGGCCGGCTAATTTCCTGCGTAGTCCAATTCTCTAGCTGCTGCAGCCGGAAGGTGATAATAGCGAACTGAAGTAGTAATTGTTCACAGTCGAGCGTGGATCCCGTGTCGTTGTCTTAGGCGACGAGTTCCAGCACATCTGTCAGAAAAAATCCTTTACAAAGGTCCACCGCCCAGCTTGCAATAAATCCGTAAAAACTTGATCAATCAATCTAATGAACAATCATGAAGAAACATTTCACTAATCATCTATTCAGCCAATCAATCAATCAAATGAATTCGATCCCTGTTGTATAAATTTCTGCTACGTTATTCCGTTGCTTCGAGGCTCCGCGAGTCATCAAAAATTAAAGAAATGCATGCCAAAATGAAACCAATAAAATATTTACCATTGGACAAGTCCCGGTCGCCCTCGTCGTCGCATTGCTGCCCGTAAATCCCGTCATCGAGGCAATCAGCGGTAACGTCTTCTAGGCCGTCATCAAAGACAGTGCGGCGGGGCAGCAAATCCTCCCTGCCCCTCTGTTTCACGAGACGCTGAAGTGCCTCCAATACACATATTATCCTTGGGTCACCCGAAAAATTAATGGAATCAATCAGAAGGTCCGAAATATAAAAAGCACCATTGAACTAAATTAAATGCATTTTTACCAGTTTCCAGTTGCAGAACGTTGGGCATTGCGCAATGCCCAAGTGTGCTGGAAAAGTGTTCTCTGCGCCAAATCGATTAGCGAAAAAACCGTTTGAAATTTTTAGTTTTTTAAACGCTAAAAGGCAGTGGAATGTTTTTTTTGGAATTATAAAATGGATAACTTATTTTTGAAGACTAGCCACCGAACGCCGGTTACACACAATTTCTGAACAAGTGGAAAAAGTGTAACTGGCTGGTTTCTATAAAATTCCTCCCAAATATTATTTCAGAAACTGGACTGGCTTGTCCGGGATCTGGATTTTTTTTACACTTATATATTTTGCTTTCTTTTGACGAAATGATTTAGAAATTCCAAAACGCAAAGCAAATGCAAACAAAACCGGAGCCTTAACCCCTCCCCCACTCCTGAATTTGGAGGCATTTTGAGCGATTATTTATAGATTGAATGAGTCGAGTTGTTCAGTAAATTTCATCAAGAATTATCTGGCCGTTTTGTACTGCGTAAATTCAGGAGAACTTTTCGTTAATAATATTCAATATACATTAAAATTTAATTACATTACACTAACTAATTGAATTATCTAAATTATTTATATTCAAAAAGCAAAAAACAAAACCAATCAATCACATGGAACAATTCCTATATATTTTTATGAAGCGCATTTAGCCAAAATATTATCTGAATAAAAAATTAATAGCGTAATCACATGTAGCTCTTAGTAATTTTTATTTGAACAGGCAAATGTAATTTGAAAGCCTACCAGTATTCCTTCAAGGGGAAACGCAATTTTGCAAATAAATCGCGTTGACACGACATACAGTATGATAACCAGAATAATGTGCACACTGACGGCGCGCATTCCTACGAAAATGAGCAACCCCACTGACGGACTCATTAACTCTTACTTAGGCCAACAACTATGCAATGCAAGTAATTAGAATTACTGCCGAGAGTTATTAAGTCGCACGACTTGTCTGTCGTGCCGTGTAGACAATCGTTCTGGCAAATTTCGCCGACATTGACATGTGAACCATCGCAAACGACCATTCTATCCACCTAATTAATTAACCCTTGCACGGCGTAATCCTCTCCGGTGAACCTGTTGCTCGCCTTCTGGGCAGATATGCCGCCTGTTACGCAACCTCATATCATTCGGTATTCAGACACTTCACTTTTTTATATAAAACGAAACTCTTCAGACAGGAAAAGCACACTTCCGGATTTCCTATTCTTTCCTTCGTTTCAAGTCGAACAACCACTTCCACTACTACTATGCAGGCCTCCCTCATCGTCCTCGCCGCCGTTCTCGGTGTGGCCCTCGCTGCCGGCAACGGTGACCAGGTCCCCAAGGTGTGGGACGCCCTCGCCAAGCTCCGTGGAAAGGGTGCCCTCACTGCTGAGCAGATCCAGGCGCTCGTCCCCAACGCGGTGGCCGGAAAGGACTACCCCGACAACCAGGTCATCCCCAGCCCCCGCCCCATCCAGTGCAACCCCGCCAAGCCTGGTTTCTATGCTGATACCTCCGCCTCCTCCAAATGCCAGCTCTTCGACCGATGCGACGTCAACGGACAACTGACCAGCTACATCTGCCCCAAATTGAGCGTAAGTCCGAACATCGTTTGTTTGCCTATATGCCTGTCTGCTTGTCTGATTGCATAATTATCTGCAAGTGCCTGAATCATTGGTTGTTTTGTCTTTTTCCACGAAGAGGTTAATTTTCTCTCTTTTTGTTGTATTTTAGGTCTTCAACCAGATCACTTTGGGTAAGTTCACTTCCTCGCCTTATAAATAGGCTTTTTTTAAATGGGGTTTGATTAGCGTCGGTAACTCATATCCTGTTTTTGTTGCAGTCTGCGACTGGTTCTTCAACGTTGACTGCTCGAAGTCCGCTGCCCTTGCTGATTATTCCAACAGCCGCCTGTACCAGGGCAAGGAGGTCGTTCTCCTCGTACGTATTCCATTTTTTGCTTAAGAATTTTAGTAATTAATTCACAAAAGACATCTTGTCTGATTTGTTTCTTTTTCGTGTAGGATGACCAAGTCGTCATCGTCTGAGCGTCGCAGTCATTGGAACAGGAAGAGGTCGTTTAATCTTTCTAACGATTTAGGTTTCCTCTCTAGAAGACATGGGTGTATGGGCTGTATGTCCGACGTTGTGCTTACTTCGAATCAGTGCAAATTGATGGGCAAAGAGCTTAACGTCCTGCTTGCTTAAAAATTGAACCGTAATTGGTTTTCGCGTGCGGTAAAATAAATTCTCAGGCTCAACTGCACTACGACGTAAAACGGCTTAGTCACTACTAAGCGATAGTCCCGCAGTATCCAAATTACCACAAGTATTTCCATGTTGATGTGTCATCCATTGATAAGCGGGAAATGTCAGAACATGGAAAAAAGCGCGGTCTTTTGTCCAGCAAACCACTCATACCAAGATTTCGAAATTTAAATTTAGGACCGCGTTATTTCATCTGTTTCCCCCGTTTTTGCGGTCTTGTTTGCAAACGTTAATGTTTTATTTCAAACAAATATGTTTATGTAATAATACGGATTATATTAACGCTTTCGTTCACTGTTTTATTTTCTCAAGGTGTTCCGGTTGGTGAAAATTTTTTTAAATTTAATTTAATACCTCCTTGAAGGTTTTCATTAAATTTTAAGAATGTTTTCACGTTCAGTAAAACACTGAAAAAATATGAAAAAATAAAATTTCGAGAAAGTTGTCAAATAATCGATCAATCAAGCGCCGGCATGTAGCACAAACTGGCAGAGATTCTTTTTTCCCCCATTTTTTTCTGAACCTGCAAATGTATTTGCACCGACAAGACTCCTATGAAAAATCATGATATGTTAACAAGTATCAGTAAAAAAACCCCACTCTGAAAGCGAGGGGAAATCTCCGCCACTTCCCGAGCTAGAGGACCTCGCCGCTTCGCTCCTCGCTCTGATAAATATATAATAGTTATTTGAATAATCCAAATCTGGTTTAGGTCTGTTAATTTATAAACATAGATTAATTTAAGCCAGGTCTAAACTCACGGGAAAAGTTGATACATATATACCGGTACAGTATATTAATTATTACACTTTTGAAAGACAGGAAGTAAGCAGTTAACGAACGAAGAAAAGAGGGATTAAACATCGTTAAGCGAGATAAATATTTACCTTGGTCGGAACGAGGTAAGCTTCCCGGAAAGTAGGTATCGTAACGGGAAGAAGAGGCACATCTCATTCTAGCATCGCAATCTGCATCACTCTCACATCGCTGCCATTTCTTGCTTTCCTTGTCTGCACCCAGTGCTTGTGCCCAGCACCAAAGATCACGTTTCTTTGAGGGAATAACATCATAGGCCCAGCACCAGCCAAGTGAACAGCCACATTGAGGTTCGTTTCTAATGAGAAAGGTTGAGCATGGGGTTGGAGTGGTTGGACGGTTCTCCCGAACCACGTCAGTCAATTGATCTATGAAAGACCGCGAATTTAACGCGACCAATTTTGATCTACCACCTGTCTGTATGTCTGTCTGTCTGTCTGTTTGTTGGATTGTATATCTGTATGCCTGCCTGTCTGTTTGTCTATCTGTTTGTCTGTTTGTTTGCCTGTCTGTTTCCCTGCCTGTCAGTCATGCATTTCAGATCGGAAATCTCGATTTGCAAATGAGTTTGAAAACCAACCTTACCTTCGGCGGAACGAATCGTTGTGCTGCCAGTATATCGCGATGAAGATCCACATGTCATTCTCTCATCGCAGTCCGCTGTTTCCATACAGCGTTGCCAGTTCTTGTTTGGGTTGCTCTCTCCTAGAGCCTGAGTCCAACACCATTTTGCACCGATTTGAGGAGGAAACTTGTCATAGCTCCAGCACCAACCGTTGAGGCAGCCACAGTTGCCAGTGCATGGTGTAGGAACAGTCGGGCGATTTGCTATTTGCGCAGGCGTCAGTTGGTCTGAAAATATCTTTCCAAGTTGTATATTGCGACGTCAATGGAATCAATGAGATCATGTCAATTAAATCTTCAACTCTTCAAATTTTTAGAGAGAGAGACAAATCGGTTTGCTCTTTGTGATCTCATCGGCGTAGACATTTTGGTGTGATGTTTAAAAATGAAATGCACATTTTTAGTGCACAATATGCGTCTCGTTACAACAAAGAGCCGTGATATAAACATTTTGCAATTTATTTAACCTTTTGCTGTTTTCTTTAGCTAAAAAAGAATGAGTTTAGTTATTCTCGTAAGACATTTTGCAATCAAAGAGAAAATGATGATTGGAATGGTAAACAGGAAGAAGCCTTGCGAACTGGTTCAGGATCCTGCCATGGGGTCCACCAATTTTGGAATAGTTCGGGATTCGAAGTCGGGTCGTAAGGCTGTCTGACAGAAGGATAGGCAGTGGCGTTGTACGAAACGACTTTGTTCTTCATCAAGTTAACCATTTCTGGTTTCGCAGCGGCGATGTTGTTCAACTCGCAAGGGTCGTTGGTCAGATCAAACAGACAATCCGCTAGCCAGGGCTGGCAAACGGTTCGCTCAATTCCTTCCGGGTGGCCGCAGTTTACGGACACACTTGTCGGATTCGCCATTTTGTGGGTGGCATTCGTTCCCTCTGTTCTATACCTATAAAATAAAACTAAATATGCATTGTCTGCCAATCTTAAGGGATCAATTACCAGTGTAACAATCAACTTGAGAACATTTACTTTTTCTGACAACTAAGTCTCATAACATGAATTTAAAAAACGTGACTGGTGGCAGTGCGGTCTCCGTTCAATAGGAAAAAATTCAGATACCTTCTTGTGTATCATTGAGCACGAGCACTTGATTGACCCGTCATGTACCGTATTTGTTCTTTTGGGTATTTTACACAATTCTAATTATTTTCGTAGCCAGTACCCATGATGCCTTTCGCCTCCATTTCCTTAAATAATCACATATTCATAATAATTTAAAATGATTAATTTTCCAATGTTGTCCTCATAACTTTCTCTTTAGACAATTTCAAAGTTGATAGAGCATTGATAGAAAGATTCCATTGTCCTTCCATTTATTCCAAAAATATCAACTTGTTTAAGAACTCAAATTTATTGATTTTTAAACACTGCTCCCCTCCAATTTTAATTTGTAATTAATTGGCATAAACCGAACTGTTCTGGATATTAGGGACGGAGCAAAATGGATCAATTATGGAAAGAATCGGATTGCAGTGCCAGCGCTGGTCTGACGCAAAATAAATCTCCCTGAATTTTCTCTATTCAATGAAGGTCTCACTGCCGCGGGCCATGTTTTTTAAATCTTGTTAAGTGATCTAGTTTTCAGGAGAGGAGACAGCTCTCGATCTGAATGTTACACTGGTAATAGATCCCTTGTCAGTCAGTATTTTTTCTGGCTGTACTTAATACTCACCAGCCGGTGATATGGCTGCTACCAGGTCCTCCGACAATTTTGTACAGAGTCCCTGAACCCGGTTCCTGGTAGACAAATCCGAAAACGTTTCTTACAGGGTTAATAAGAGCCACAAGCTCAGTTCGGTCACCCTTCTTTGTGCCCTCCTTTAAGGATGTCCACTGACTGATGCCTGTCAAATTGGGCAGGTCGCTGACATTTCCTCCAGCTGCCTCGTACAGCGTTGGAAGCCAATCCGCAACATGAAACAGCTGGTCCGTAACAATCCCCTTTTTTTTTAAAAGTTTCGACCAAATGAAGGCTAGATTTCGCACCCCGCCTTCAAACGGAGAACCTCGGAACATTCGAAGCGGCCAGTTACTTCCGTGGTTGACGTGGATTGTTGGAAGCACCATTGGCGCTGCTCCGTTATCGGACATAAAAATGATGATCGTTTTGTTGAGGACGCCTTTACACTCTAACGCCTCTTTGATACGTTTGACTTGCTCGTCCAAGGCCTGGATCTGACCTACAGACAGTAATCAGTCAGACCAGACCTCCCCAGAAACAGATATGCAGACATGGTGGCAGATACTCAGGCAGTCAAACAGACAGACAGACAGACAGACAGACAGACAGACAGACAGACAGACAACGAATAGTACCCATCTGTTGTTTTCGACCAAAGTGCTGGTTGTCCATAGCTCGAACCGAAGGTCGAGATAAATACTGCGGCATAACGAACTGGCGATTCACCCGATATGTTCCATTTGCCTCACTGTTAGCCTTGGGCAGTGGGGACGCGAAATAGACAAAGAACGGCTTGGAGTGCTCAGCGCCGTTGTTGTGGACAATTTGTTCAAATTTCTCCGTCAGCATGTGCGGAAGGTAATGGTTGTTGGTGCAGCTCTCCGCCACTTGGAGGCCGTTTTCGTAGAGATTGCGACCGCTTCTATTGACTTCTGGTGCGAGCTACATCGTACAAATGGATGTGAATTTAAACCCGCCAATCGGCCTACAGAAAACCTACCCATCCCGTAGTATAGTCAAACGGATGCACTTCTCCTTCCATGTACCCGAGCCAGTAATCAAATCCACGAGCACCTGCCAGATGAGCCAGTAACATTACAGGCGACTTACTCGGGGCGATTTTCAGAGACGGATTTCAAAACATCTCTAATTTTTCTTCTAAATCAGTACAGTATTAATGATGATTTAAAAAATGTAATTAATTAACGAATCTCCGAGAACTTTTTTTACGAAATTTCAGAGTTGTGAAAACACTGATATATCCCGTTTTTATATCGCATCCTTAATATTGGTCTAATTTAGAAAAAAAATGGAAACGTTTGAAATCCACCTCTGAAAATCACCCAAAGTAAGTCAAGTTTGGTCAAAAGGTGACATTGGTTTTACCTGGGAAAAAAGCTCTCGTATGGGCTCCAACATGCCACTGCCCGACGGAAAGGCAAGCTGAGATGAACGTTATAATCTAGCTGTAGTACATATGTGGAATAAAGTCATTTAACTTCGACGGACCTTTCCAAGCATGTAAGTGTTGTAGTTCAAGTCCTTCAGGTACTGTGGCAGCAGTTTGAACTGTAGAGGAATTCCGTACGGTTCTCCCGGAGAGCTGGGGTTGCTGATGCCTGAAATAACAAATTACGATACTTTTATGCCCCACACAACTGGAGATCAAGATGGGTGGGGGGGAGGGCGGTCACACTATGTATTGGAGACTAACCCACTTGAAAGGCATATTTCCCAGTGAGGAGAGCTGAACGCGTCGGACTGCACACCGGATGCGTGTAGTGACGATTCAAGATGATCCCGTCCCAGGCTAGTCGGTCAATATTAGGTGTCGGCGTTTGCAGGCTACCTTCTGAATACCCGATATCCGCATGACCCTACCACAAGGAGTTAGAGTCACGTCCACGATTCAACACGATAGGGTATAAATGGTGTTTGCCTGTCTTTTGCTTGCCACTCTGAAAGCCTATCCGCCCATCCGTCTGTCTCTCTGTCTCTCTGTCTGCCTCTCTGTCTGGACGCCTACCTGCCTGTCTATTTGCTTGCCTGCCTGTTGGCGTGCTTGCCTGCCTTTTTGCATGTTTGCTTGTCTGTCTTTCTCCATGATGTATTTAGGACTTGCCAGATCGTCCACAATGAGCAGAACAATGTTTGGGGGTCCATTTGGTGGCCCATACGGTTCCGACTCAGGCTCCACCGGCTTCCCAGGTTGTTGAGACCGCCAGTTGTAAAAATACAGACCTAAGATTCCCATCACGACCCCGGTTGTGAAGACTATCACGACGATGCTGTAACAAATGTTTTGCTTGGTGCATTTGCTGGAGAAGGCAATATCGTCGGGATGCCTGGTACCAGTTGATCCAGTTAGAACGGTCGTGCTATCGCTCGAGATCGCCATGTCTTAATACATCAGAGTTCTGCTACAGTAAAAAGCCAAGGCCAACCGTAAATCCCAGGATTCGTTGTGGAACAATGGATACTCAAGGCCAGATGTATTTGCAAATGCATCAATAAAACGGGAGCAATACACAGTTTTTGTGTTTGTTCAAGAACTCACAGCGCTGCTAGAACAGCACCGTCAATTGATTAGCGTGGGTCTTTCTCAACGGCAGAAAATGGCATGGCCCTATCAGGCTAAGTGTACACAGTCACCGTACGATATTAAGTAAGCAAATAAATACACACAGCAGCACCGTGTTGTTCTGGGAATACATGTGCAAATTCAACTTTTATATCAATGTTCAGGGCCTGAAAAGTGACAGGCAAGTGCAGTCGGTGACCTGGCCGTATGATTGCCATGCAAGACCTCTGCTCTGCCCGACATGATAAGTAGACTCCAGTGATGGCAAAATTACACCAAACTATCCTAAAACTAAAATGAAATTTTTAGTGACTAACTTTAGTTTTTTAGTTGGCCAAAAAAAAGTAGGCAAAAATGTTCAGTTCATAAACAAATTGAATTGGAGATAAAGAAACAAAAAGGAAAACAAAAATTGGTCTGATAATTTGAGTAAAACTATACTAAAAGTAACTAAATCTTTAGCCCAACTCTTATTTAATTACAAAACTAGTAGGGAAAACCGAGTTTAAAGGTCCCGTGAAGGCTGTGAATCATGAATCGTTATGCTTTTTAGAAGGAACGCATCAGTGTTAAAAATGCGAACAGTGTGCAGCTAATCAAAGAACATGGGCATGTTAATCGAACTGAAACAGAGCGATTAATGATTAAATCAAGCAATCAAGCCGGAGATGAGCTGATCACTTTCCAGCCACGCAACAAGTGGAACTCGTAACCGACAAATATCTCCCTAATCTTTCCTCGGCATCAAAGTCCGTTCTATTTTGATATCCGCTGCGGAGAAGCATTATCGCTGTTGAAGGGCACACATCCACCTACTGCTGAGGTAAGAGAAGATTGTGCGGGAAATGTTGCCACTGTTTTGGGACATCCTAAAAACGTGACCGGTTGTTTTACTTCTGGCTTCTTATCTTGACTCTCTTTGATATTACCGCCTGCAGAGGATACGTTCCTAATTGAGTGGTGGTTGGATTGTCCTGTTAGAGTGAGGGCGTCAGGGAAGGCGGTCATGTCGGAAAACGCCAAAGTACGAAAGCAGCAGTCACGGAGCGCCGGAGGAGGAGGACGTCCCGATGGAGTGGCCGGGACGGCCGGCGGAAACCAGACTTATCAATTCAAATTAGTGCTGCTAGGTAAGGGATTGTTTCTGCACGGTTTTAACGCGAGAATGGCGTGCAAAAAAAGCTATAAAAGTTGTCATTATGAATGTGAAAATTTCTCATTAGAGTCTTAGCTTGATTGTTGATTTAATCTGTTTGGTTGTTGAGTTTTTGCTTGATTTAATTGATTGATTGCTTAGTTGGCTTTGGAACTTGTGCTTGATTGTTGATTTGGTCTGTTTCGTTATTGTCTTCACTAGATTAACTTGATTGATTACTTTGCTGCTAGGTTTCGATTTTACTGGATCTTTAACGCTTCGTAGAGGGACACGAGATTTTTGAGCCCAAATGAGCACTTGTGTGAGATAGTACATTTAACTTTTAGATGATTGGAAGTCGAAATCATTTTTGTGAAATCGCGAGGTAAAGCGGTAACTGAGGAGACCCGATGATGTTCATTACAGCCTTAGGTTGATTGATACGTTGATTTACCGTAGTTTGGTTATTCATAATTTCTTGCTGAATTGACTGATTGGCCTGGCTTACTTCCTTTCGTTTTGATATTATCGAGTATGATCTAATCAAACTCAAATTTACTGGTTGGCTTGACCGTTGACTGTTCCGTTTTTGGCAGGTGAAGCCGCGGTGGGGAAGAGCAGTTTGGTGCTGCGTTTCGTCAAGGGCCACTATTACGAACACCAGGAGAGCACGATCGGAGCCGCTTTTCTCACCCAGTCCGTACAACTCGACAGCGCAACGGTCAAGTTTGAAATATGGGATACGGCCGGCCAGGAGCGCTACCACAGTCTTGCTCCCATGTACGACTGTCTGTCCGTTTGACAGTTTGTCTGTCTGCCTGTCTGTCTGCCTGTCTGCCTAATCCTCTGCATGCATGTGTTTGTCTATCTGTCTGCCTTCCTGTCTGCCTGTTTTCTTGTCCACCTGTTTCTGCTTGTTTTTCTGTATACCTACCTTGCTATCTGTTTGCCTGTCTATTCATCTGTCTGTTTGTCTATCTGTCTGTCTGTCTGACTGTCTGCCTGCTTACCTATCTATCTGCCTGTCTATTTGGCTGTTTGTCTTTTATCTGTCTATCAATCTCATCTGATTGTCTGTCCTTCTCCTTTCTAGTTTTTTTAAATCTGAATTTTTTTCACCTTGCGGTTTTTGCTCCTTGCAGGTACTACCGCGGCGCACAGGCATCCATCATCGTGTACGACATCACCAGTCCGGAATCCTTTGAACGCGCTAAAACGTGGGTCCGCGAACTGCAACGCCAGGCCGCGCCGAACATCGTCATCGCCCTGGCCGGCAACAAGTGTGACCTGGAGGGGCAACGCAAGGTGCAGTTTGAGGAGGGCGCGAAGTACGCCAACGATAACGGACTGATCTTCCTCGAGACGTCCGCCAAGACCTCGCAGAATGTGGTAGACATCTTTACCGAGGTGGCGCGGAAACTGCCCAAGTCCGTGAGCCCCCCGGAACGAAGGAACGCCGATGTCGTGCAGATGGGTGCGCCCGTAGAGGAGAATAAGAAAAAATGCTGTTGAGGCCTTTTGTAAAGTTGGAGAATTAGTGTCTTAACAGGGAATAAAATCCTTTTTTATTGATGCACGTGATTTTTATTCAAAATTTTTTATTTATTTGTTTATTTCATTGCGTACTTTTCTATTCAATTTGATTTGCTGATTTTGTTCCCGTTCGACAGTATTTTGAATTGTGCCTTTTAATACTGCATATTAAATTATTATATTGGGACAGGAAAAGCTTCGAAAGATGACTGACTGTTCCAAACCTCATCTTCCAGTCACTCCAGTCTGTCTGTTTGTCTGTCTGTCTGTCTGTCTGTCTGTCTCCTGCTTTAATCATGTATGGAGATAATTTCTGAAACATCTCACTCGTACTTCACTGCACAGCACCTACACTTTACGTGGCACTGTGTAGTCTACTGAACGGATTACAGCGATGCTTCGCTTGCTCATCATATTTTCCACTACCAGGAGGAAGGAGATTCACCTTTGACAACATTAGTTGCCTTAGGCTACGATCATCATTAGCACAAGCAGATGCATGTTGCCATCTGCAGAGAGCGAATTATGTATGCTAAGTACGGAGTGCAGACATCAACTTCATAACGTGGTCAACGTGGACAATGCTACGTGGACAGTTCGATAGCACGGAGCCGGTAAGGACGTAGTGTTGAACATTCTACAATATTTTTTCTATTTCTGCTGTCGTCTCTCCATCACTGCACCAAAAAATGCCCACTTCTGCCCTTGCGCTTCTATTTTGCATGGCTATATGTGAGTAATGAAACTGTGTTCTAGTTCCTATATTGAACAATAAGTCTTATCCAAGACATCCGTTTTTCAGAGGGATCTCGCAAAATGTCTTTCTTCAATAACTTCAGTATTTTAATGATATATGAAATTTATCCCATCTGCGTAGCTTTAAGATTGTTTTGGCGAAATTTCAAAGTTTGGAAAGCGCCGGAAGATTCCTAGAAAGGACCTTTGTCCTTATTTTGACTGTAAAAATACAAAAAAATCGATTTTAATGGTTTCATTTTATGATATCTTACATGCCCTCTTCAAATTCAATTTTTAATCGATTGATATTAGCAGATTTGTTTTCAGATGTCGAGGGGCGGAGTTATAAATCATTCCTGGAATATTCCTTGGATGTTTCCGCTGGGGCTAGAGAATAGCTCATAGCTCCGCCCCCTTGCACCGAAAAACGATTCTGCTGCTACCAATCGATTTCTAACTGAATTTTGAGTGGGAAACTTACAAATTATCAAATCAAATTTGTTCAAAAATCGAAATTTTTGCTGTCAGAATTAGGGAACGTGAACGAGTGTTTTCCAGACTTTTAAATATCGCAAAAAAAGTTCTTGATCTTTGCTACTTAGAGATAAAATAAAATTTCAAAAATCATCACTAATACCGAACTTATCATAAAATAAAGTGGAGACATTTTGCGGTGCCCCTTGGAAATCCTCTCAAGTGAGAATATTTGTTTTCCAATTTCTACTGGTTTTTTTCCCTGTAACCAAACGGCATGTATTTTCTCCCGAATGATCCCAGGTCGGAGAACAGTGACTGCTGATTACTATAGCAATGTCTACGACAACATCAACGGAACTACAACCCTCCAACCGCAAGGGCAGTCCACAGACGCGCCCGATAAGGGCGGTGACCAAGAGGGCGGCGGCGGCGGCGGTGTGGCCGAGGAAGGTCCTCGTCCGACCGTACCCAGCCCGTGCGATACCTTCACCGGCGGTGGTTGTGGCTGCGTCTTTGACATGCCCCTAACTTTCGAACCGACGGGTTGGTGCTGGAGCTACGAGAAGTTCCCCACCGGAGCGGACGGGGCGTGGTGTTATACCCAGGTGCTGGGGGAAACAGGCCCCAATAAAAACTGGCAAAGGTGCAGCAAGAACGCAGACTGTGATGCACGAATGACGTGCGGTTCGGCGTCTCGGTACACCGGCACCGGGGAGCGTACCGCCGAAGGTAAGGAGATTCACTACCCTGTAGATAAAGGGCACGGTCGGACGAGGCAGAAGGGTGGAGGGAGAGACGGAAGGA
>LRSR01012852.1:0-23393 GCA_001579985.1 Hypsibius dujardini | reverse complement strand
ACCCGCTCGTCTCGTTTCCCACTATTCCATCTCTTTCGTTAGCGTATCGTTTTTTCACCTATCCTTCCAACTGAAGGGACGGAATGGTGTGAAAAGAGACGGGTGGGGGGGTGGATGGGTGGAGAGACGGAATAAGAAACCGAAGAGTATGAGAAGAGACGGAATAGTATGGGAGAGGCAGAACGGCTGGAAAAGTGAAAGAGTTGAGGAAGAGACGAAACGCCTACGAAAGAGGGGATGGTGGAAAAAGAGAGGGGATGGTGGGAAAAGAGATGGACGGGTGGAAGTAGTGACAGAAGAGCGGTATAGAAGAGACGGGGGTAAAAGAAAAGACGCTCGGGTGCTTGAAGAAGCGGAAAGGTGTGAAAAGAGACGGAAGGATGGGAGCAGAAACGAAGACCGATGGCAACATCGGAGGGTCCGCGGATGTACTGAAGGTTAACGAAGAAGCAGAAAAAATACGGAGATGTGGAGATCCACATGATGAACTCCTGTCTAGATTTTTCGAAGAGAGACTGAAAGATGTTGGATAGCAGGCGGAGTGAGGAGACAGCAAGCTGATCTTAGGAAGGAAGAAAGACGGCGGACGGAGAGACGGAATGCCAGCCGGTGAGACGGAGGAGCTAACAGGCAGCCGGTTGTTAGTCTGTGGCACAATAGAATAAGGCACGCAGCGAAATGGAAGCTCCGGCACGAAGACGGAAGACGTGATGGTCTACTTTTGGAACTCCTTCTCTCTGGCTCTTCAAGATCATTCATGATCGTCAGCCTTCCTTCGCTTCGTTGACCCTTCCGTCATCCGCATATATCAAATCACGGCTCTTTGTTGTAATGAGACGCATATTGTGCACTAAAAATGTGCACTTTATTTTTAAACATCCACACCAAAATGTCTACGCCGATGAGATCACAAAAAGCAAACCGATTTGTGGATACCTATCGTTCTCTAGTTGAAACTCTGAAATGTCTCTCTAGAAATATTGAAGAGTTGAAGATTCAGTTGGCACGGTTGAAACTCCAGTGATGTCGCAATATACAACTTGGAAAGATATTTTCAGACCAACTGACGCCTGCGCAAATAGCAAATCGCCCGACTGTTCCCACACCCTGCACTGGCAACTGTGGCTGTCTCAACGGTTGGTGCTGGAGCTATGACAAGTTTCCTCCTCAAATCGGTGCAAAATGGTGTTGGACTCAGGCTCTAGGAGAGAGCAACCCAAACAAGAACTGGCAACGCTGTATGGAAACAGCGGACTGCGATGAGAGAATGACATGTGGATCTTCATCGCGATATACTGGCAGCACAACGATTCGTTCCGCCGAAGGTAAGATTGGTTTTCAAACTCATTTGCAAATCGAGATTTCCGATCTGAAATGCATGACTGACAGGCAGGGAAACAGACAGGCAAACAAACAGACAAACAGATAGACAAACAGACAGGCAGGCATACAGATATACAATCCAACAAACAGACAGACAGACAGACATACAGACAGACAGGTAGTAGATCACAATTGGCCGCGTTAAATTCGCGGTCTTTTGATAGATCAATTGACTGACGTGGTTCGGGAGAATCGTCCAACCACTCCAACCCCATGCTCAACCTTTCTCATTAAAAACGAACCTCAATGTGGCTGTTCACTTGGTTGGTGCTGGGCCTATGATGTTATTCCCTCAAAGAAACGTGATCTTTGGTGCTGGGCACAAGCACTGGGTGCAGACAAGGAAAGCAAGAAATGGCAGCGATGTGAGAGTGATGCAGATTGCGATGCTAGAATGAGATGTGCCTCTTCTTCCCGTTACGATACCTACTTTCCGGGAAGCTTACCTCGTTCCGACCAAGGTAAATATTTATCTCGCTTAACGATGTTTAATCCCTCTTTTCTTCGTTTCGGTAACTGCTGACTTCCTGTCTCTCAAAAGTGTAATAATTAATATACTGTATATATGTATCAACTTTTCCCGTGACTTTAAACCTGGCTTAAATTAATCTTCGTTTATAAATTAACAGACCTAAAGCAAATTTGAACTATTTAAATGACTACTATATTTATATATACTAACTTTGTCGGTGACTTTAAACTAGATTTAAGTTATCTTATCAACCTAAATTAATAAACTTAAACCAGAGTTAAATAACTTAAATAGCTTATATATATGTTGATATCAACTTTGATCGTGACTTTAAAACGTAACTCAACTGGATTTATTTAGATTCCAAATATGAAATATCCACAATGTAAACCACTTCGCCTTACAGATGTACTTCCTGATTCGATTCTCACACCAATGGAGCGCATCGTGGACCCCGGTGTGGATGCGGCTGGAATTGCGGTTCCCTTCAGCTTGGCCGACCCTAAAATGAAGCAAATGATTGTGGATGTGACGAACGAAATACGTCGCTTAGTAAAAGGCGCCAACCTCCTCGAGGTGGAGTACGACGACAATTTAGCGTTGGCCGCCCAGGCGTGGGTCGACACCTGCAAAGGAGGTCACGGTTTCATTCCCGGGATCGGACAGAATGGCATAAAAAGTAAGTCACCTTTAATTAGCGGTATTATAAAAGATTATTTTCTCTCTTGGCAACTGATGTGATGCCTTTTTCTCATTTATTTTCATTCCACGGAAAAACATATCTTAAGTGTAATACACTCTAATAAAATGTCACATTTGAAGGTACTGTATAAATATTCTTTTCTTGGGACCATTTCATATTTCTACAACAAAACTAGTATACCATTAGTATTTTTAACACGAACTTAAAAAAGAGTCTGTAGGAAACTAGTTTTTAATTTGACACGACCTTTCTCGTGTTAAATATAAGTACTGCAATAACTAAAGGGAGTCAACCAAATAATGTTTTATCACATGCTTGGTCAGTAAGACTTTTAGCTTAGTTTCTTTGAGTAAACAAGACTAGAATTTAGTATCTGACAAATTAGTCAACCAATGCTTTTATTTTTAGCTACTGAATTGTTTAATAACTGAACCCTTAAATAAATTCAGAAGTTTGCAATTATTGCTGCTGTTGTTTTGAGCAACGGGAACTTTTTGTTCATTTGTTTTCCGAGTCTATAATTTAGAACTAATAAATTTGTTGTTAAAAGTTTCAGTTCATTTTGTTTTAATTCTATAGTATATTTTAGTTTAGGTTAAGTAAGACAAACTGCTCTAGTTATCATAATTGTGAGGCTAGCGGCCGCAAATACTTGTAATAACTTTGACACTGTGGGGTCATCGCTTAGTACTGACTAAGCCGTTCAACGTCATAGTACAATTAAGCCTGAGAATTTATTTTTCCGCACGCGAAAACCAATTACGGTTCAGTCTTTAAGCAAGCAGGACGTTAAGCTCTCTGCCCATCAATTTGCACTGATTCGAAGTAAGCACAACGTCGGACATACAGCCCATACACCCATGTCTTCTAGAGAGGAAACGTAAATCGTTAGAAAGATTAAACGACCTCTTCCTGTTCCAATGACTGCGACGCTCAGGCGATGACGAGTTGGTCATCCTACACGAAAAAGAAACAAATCAGACAAGATGTCTTTTGTGAATTAATACTAAAATTCTTAAGCAAAAAATGGAATACGTACGAGGAGAACGACGTCCTTGCCCTGGTACAGGCGGCTGTTGGAATAATCAGCAAGGGCAGCGGACTTCGAGCAGTCAACGTTGAAGAACCAGTCGCAGACTGCAACAAAAACATGATATGAGTTACCGACGCTAATCAAACCCCATTTAAAAAAAGCCTATTTATAAGGCGAGGAAGTGAACTTACCCAAAGTGATCTGGTTGAAGACCTAAAATACAACAAAAAGAGAAAATTAACCTCTTCGTGGAAAAAGACAAAACAACCAATGATTCAGGCACTTGCAGATAATTATGCAATCAGACAAGCAGACAGGCATATAGGCAAACAAACGATGTCCGGACTTACGCTCAATTTGGGGCAGATGTAGCTGGTCAGTTGTCCGTTGACGTCGCATCGGTCGAAGAGCTGGCATTTGGAGGAGGCGGAGGTATCAGCATAGAAACCAGGCTTGGCGGGGTTGCACTGGATGGGGCGGGGGCTGGGGATGGCCTGGTTGTCGGGGTAGTCCTTTCCGGCCACCGCGTTGGGGACGAGCGCCTGGATCTGCTCAGCAGTGAGGGCACCCTTTCCACGGAGCTTGGCGAGGGCGTCCCACACCTTGGGGACCTGGTCACCGTTGCCGGCAGCAAGGGCCACACCGAGAACGGCGGCAAGGACGATGAGGGAGGCCTGCATAGTAGTAGTGGAAGTGGTTGTTTGACTTGAAACGAAGAAAAGACTAGGAAATCGGAAGTGTGCCTTTTCTGTCTGAAGAGTTTCGTTTTATATAAAAAAGTGAAGTGTCTGAATACCGAATGATATGAGGTTGCGTAACAGGCGGCATATCTGCCCAGAAGGCGAGCAACAGGTTCACCGGAGAGGATTACGCCGTGCAAGGGTTAATTAATTAGGTGGATAGAATGGTCGTTTGCGATGGTTCACATGTCAATGTCGGCGAAATTTGCCAGAACGATTGTCTACACGGCACGACAGACAAGTCGTGCGACTTAATAACTCTCGGCAGTAATTCTAATTACTTGCATTGCATAGTTGTTGGCCTAAGTAAGAGTTAATGAGTCCGTCAGTGGGGTTGCTCATTTTCGTAGGAATGCGCGCCGTCAGTGTGCACATTATTCTGGTTATCATACTGTATGTCGTGTCAACGCGATTTATTTGCAAAATTGCGTTTCCCCTTGAAGGAATACTGGTAGGCTTTCAAATTACATTTGCCTGTTCAAATAAAAATTACTAAGAGCTACATGTGATTACGCTATTAATTTTTTATTCAGATAATATTTTGGCTAAATGCGCTTCATAAAAATATGTAAATGTTGTTCTATGTGATTCATGTGTTCTTTTTAGAATTTGGCACATAGATAATTTAAATAATTCAATTCCTGTACTTTAATGTAACTTAATTTAATAACTAGTTTTGATTTACATTGAATATTGTTGACAAAAAGTTCTCGTGACTTGACGCAGCACAAAACGGTCATTTTGTTCTGAATGAAATTTACAACTCGACTCACTCAATCTATAGATAATCGCTCAAAATGCCTCTAAACTCACGAGGGGGTGGTTGTATAGTTTTAAGGCTCCGTTTTTCGTTTGCAGATGCTTTATACGTTTTGGAATTTTTAAATCATTTAATCATTTAATCTTCAAAGAAAAGCAAATTATTTAGAACTGTAAAAAAACATTCAGATCCTGGGCGAACCAGTTTCGTTTCTGAAATAATATTTTTTTGTATTTCCTACAATAGCCGGACCTGAGATCACATGTTTCGGCCAGAATATTGCCCGAGGCAACCAGGGATTCAAGGGCGCATTGTTAAGTTGGGCCAGCGAGAAGAAAGCATTCGTCTACGGCCAAAAACCCCAGTGTCCGTTGCAAGAAACTGGCCATTACGCAGTGGTAGGTCGTGAACCTAGTTTGAAGTACCAGTGTGCTGTTTACATCAAGATGTTGAATTTAGATTAAGTTATTGAATTATCACGTGAAAAAATATAATTTTAAATTTAATCAAGATTGATATAAATTAAAATACATACGCTGTTTTTTCATAGTTTAAATCCAAAGTGGTTTTATAATAATTAAAACGGGTTTTAAATGTTTTTTAAATGTTTTTATATTATAAATTAAGTGATAGATCAACGCATGACCGACCGGCGTCTAATTTTAAAACAAACTAATTATAATTTAATTTATAATGAAATGCCTGTTTTGGCCTATTTTAAACCATTATCACTAACTTGTTCATCTTGCAAGACAGACACGTATTTGATTGGATAACAACCGAACCGTACGAAATTTATTACGTGTGTTTTTGCAGCAAGTCTACGCTGAAGTTGCTATCATGGGCTGCGGATTTACCGATAAGTGCTCGGGTGTACGGACCTTCATTTGCCATCACTGCCTTTAGTAAGCCGCAAGGTTACGTACATCAAATTGAATGAGATATTTTGCACTTGTTTTATATTCACGATCGCAAATTTACTTACGTTAGAGTAATTTAAAAAAAAATTGATACTTTAAGCTTTAATAATTTTTTAATTTTTTAATTCAGTTAACAACTAACTGGCTAGTCCGGTAATTTTTTTTAAATTTGACTGGCTTGTACTACTGCCGGTCCTAGCTCTCCATGCTTCCTTAATGAGCAGTCTTAGCTGTTTTAGTCAATTCAAGATGAATAAGTATTCTGATAAACACCTAATATTCTGATGAACACCTAATGTTTCCCTTATGTCTATAAATCGAAACGCCAAAATATGAAACACTGCTCGAAAACACAATTCGCAAAAAGTCAAGAGAGTCCAATTTTTTGAACATTTTCCAGATGTGTTCTGTTGTTACCTGTGGGATTTCTTACACTTGCAGCAGTACAGATTACATTCCCGGGACGTGTTCGCCCTACCTAGAGGGCACACCGGCCAATGGTGGAGTCTGTGGACAATGTGGCGGTCTTGGTAGCAACCGTTGTCCTAACGGCCTTTGCAGTAAGTCCTGGAGCTTTCGGTCTACCCGCGCCGCGAGTTCAAACCACGATTTCGATGTCTTTTATTTGATAAAAATTTCAAATCAAAATTCTTTTAATATCAGAGCTTTGGGAAGTATTTGAAATAGTTGGACGGAATTTTTTGAATAAAATGAATGGTCAAGTGGAGTTCGCTTGCGAATTTAAAATCAGTTTTTAACAAACCAATGTTTTGAATATGACACATTGTTATTAATCCCTCAAAGAAGACTTGGATTGAGAGTCCATCAAATCAAATAATCCCTGCCTAAAACATAACCGAAATATATTTCCATTTGACTCAAATTAGAATGCGAGTCAATGGAGGTGTGAAGGAGATTTTAATTGTGTGTTGTGATTGCAGAGGTGGAATGCCCGTTGCCGGGAGCAGATCCGGCACAGCGACAGGCGTGCAACAAATTCTTCTGGGAAAATCCCGGTGTCTGTGAAAACGGTATTGCCAAGAGCAAAAAGCCTGAATGCAAAGAGTCTTGCGACTGTCTTCAGTGATGTCGAAGCAGATTACTCTACCTCAGACCTTTTTATTTGTCGTTAATTGAAATTCCATCCATATGTACTGTGTGAGACTGTCTGTTCAAATGTATGCCTGCAGGCAAGATGTGATTCTAAAATATTTCCTTCTTCCACTGTGTCACGGGAGAGAGGTTCTTTCGTTCTATGACAACATACATCGGAGATGAAGACAATATAAAACTAAACGAATCGAAAACAATGTAAAGAACAAGCAGTAAAATAGTGGACTTCGATCTCGTAAGATGAGCAAAATCCTCTAAAATTGTGCGCAAGAAACTGCATGTACCGATAAATAATACTCAACTTCTCGACATTTCTATGACTTATTATTTTTAATTTTTTTTATTACACTTGTTGAACCAGAGGTCCTCCGTAACCTGCCCGTCCGTCCGGGACGTAGTACGCACCGCTTCGTTTTCCCCCGCAACTTTTTCCCCGCCTTCTTCGTTGCAATACCATTCTAACGACGAAGAAGGCTAAAACAGCCAGCCCTCCCGCCATACCCACCGACACACTCGTCATCGTAATCCATATCCCTCCCTCCTTCTTCTCTGCAACAGGAGGTCCATTGACACTGCTCAAAACAGTAGTCTGCTTTTGAGTGTTCTCCTTCAAAGAAGACTTTCCTTCAATACCTCTTTCCGGTCCCATATCCCACAGTTTTGGAAAGATTGTTGGAGCAATTTCCGTCAAAGTACCCCGTGAAAATTGGGACTGAGCATTAGGGATGACTGCAGCCTTGGTGTAGGTACCTTCCGTCTCGGGCGAAGCGAAACGCCGGTTCAATGTTGCTGGTCCCGGAGTTTGATACGTCCACAGAACGACGACGGGGCTCCGCGTCTTCGTGGTTGGAGGAATGGCTTCACCCAGGGGTTCAATCAGGGGTGGGGCCTCTGGTGTTGTTTTTCTGCCCAAAGAGACACCGAGGTATTCGATCCCGCGTTTGAGACCCTCCGTTAGGAGAGTCAGGAACAGGGAGGTCGCCGCAGCCGTACCCACTTTCCCTGCGACACTCCGACGAGGTCGCGAGAGAAGGGTGGGGCTTTGCTCCGTCGAGGCAGCCACATCGAAGTCATTGACATCCGATGGCCGTTGCGGGCCACCAAATGAGCCGTGGAGTAGGAGCAGCAAGAGGAGCATTTGCCGGGTTGTTGCAAACATTTTTCTACAGCTGGTTGGACGACACGTGAGCACAACGCGGGTGGTTTTTGCACAGATGCAAAAATTACTGGGATATTTTTGAGAAGCAAAACCGTATTAGAAAGAAAAGTATTTTTTTCGCTAAGGATAATATAATCAAGCTTCCTTTTTGAGGGAGTGTTTCTTCCGTCTGTATGTGGATACTGAATGAAATTGAGCTCGCACATTTTCAGGTATTTATACAGGATCATTCTACAGGATCCTTCTACAAGTTAAGATAAGCAAACACGGGTGTGAAAACTCCTGTTTCGACTCGTGAATTGTGGTATCAATGTTTGGGCACCACGTATGCGAGGTTTCGTTGACCTGCCATACCTTGCCTGAAATGGTGGGAGCTGAGCTGGATTAGGCGGTCTCGCTGTATTGTCTTTGAGTAGTGATTAATACGCCCTCGCTCCCTTACTGCAGGGACAGATATATCACTCCTACCAATTCTCGTAGTGATAGGTCCCCACATTATTATCTGCGGAGCAGATAATTTGGATGTAATTAGTCACTGGCGTTCAAATAGGCATGCAAAGGCAGGTGCAGCAGCGTTACCGTTCCATACACACGTTTTTAAACTGTTTTTCAACGTCGCACATGGACGCTTAAATAAATCACAAGGTGCAAAGTAATATTGGGCTACTTTTCTCCTTGCACACCTGAATGGTGTGTGCGTGGAAACCCGCACAGGAGACTTGGATTTGTTGATCAACAGCATATGCGGATCTCGCACATTCCTGTGTCGAAATGAGTATACTTGCAGCATCGCTCTTTTGTCATTCGCAGCTCACTACTCTACTTACGCCTGGGTCGCGAAGTACATGTCTACCTCTCTGTGATCATAATCAAAGACGAAAAAGCCCAGCTGAATTAACTGGTCGTCAAGGGAAAAATGCAATCCACGTATTTTACCCCCACCGCCTATCCCATGGTTCAAATCGTAAACAGCCGGAACGCCAAAATTAATCCTCGTCAAAATCAATGTACTGCGATGCTTCCTGTTAATGATGATATCCGTGTCGAAATTAATGATCAACCAGTTTGAGGGTAGGGAAACATCAAGGTGGAAAAGATTTAAATTAGGTTAAAGTTTTCAAAATCAGATCGCTGAATCCCAAGATGTTAGACGCACGTGTAACGATCCCGCTCAATTCCCCAGGCCTTTCCAGTACCGGTGAGATCGGGATATCCTGCGGTTATGATGAAGCTGACTTTAGGGAGGTTTGAGGCGGCAACGTTGTTGAACATGAGCATTCCTTGTTGGTTGGTTGGTTGGGTAGGGTAGCTGCTCGCCTCCACAGGACGCTGCATTCATCATCCAACACTTCCAATGCGTTGTTACGTCGCAAAAAGGCCACTGCTCCTTGACCCTAATAAGGGATACGGCTCATTTACGTTACTCACGCTAGATAAACTAAGAAATTTCACTAGTTCTGAAGTAGTGATGCTTTGGTTTATACTAATTTGCACCTACGTGGGACAATTTTCAGAAGGGAATGTAAAATGGGCGCACCTTTTTTTTTAATTGGTGCAATATTAGTGATGATTTATAAAATGTATTTCCTCAATGTGGATGGCTCTGATAGCTTTTTTGGTAGAATTTAAAATTTTGGAAACGCTGGAAGATCCCATTTTCTCCAACTTTCCCCTGTAAAAACTTGGATTTCTGGAAAGGCCTTCATTTTCAATCTTTTTGTCAATATCGATTGCCATTAGCAGAATCTTTTGTGGATGACACAGGGCGGAACTGTGGACCTGTTTTTCAATCGAGACCAGAAACGTCCGAGTGACATTTCAGAAATGAAACGTAGCGCCGCCAACTAACACCTAAAGAATATCGTGCTGATATTAAGCGATAAGAAATTTAATTTGGCGAATGGTGCAAAAACAAACTATTGACATGAGAGCTTATTCAGAAATTTACCGTGCAAGTAACAAAATGAAATACTCCAGTATTTCCCGCACTTTAAAATTCTATCAAAAAAAGTGGACATATTTTACAGTACCTTTTTGAATATTGTCCCAAGTTTGTCATTAATTCCTCTTTATCAAACCTGTTTATTCCACTTTAATTCATACTATGAAACAAGTGTATCGATAAATATAAATATGTGATATTAGCTGAACTAGTTACGATAAAATACTGTACTGCCGCGATTATAACGGTCAGTTAAGCCCCGCCTCCGTCACACGTGCCTCTGTGATGAGTTGGCACTCAGCCAACACACAGGCCGATTGTGCTGCTCAGGTGCAAAAACCGACCATTATAATCGCGGCAGTACAGTACGTGCTCATTCGTACCTGCGTTTTGGTCGCCGTTGACCAGCAGACCTTTCCGCCGACACGAAACGCCAAGTCTCCTCCCATCATTGATATCTCGTTGATATATGTAACTGCCGGTCAGGTCACGACAACCCGGCACAAGGAATTGCGTGACAGCAAAATACCGGTACTCATGAAGTTGGTATAGTCTGCAAGTCAGCAAAAACATTTTATGAAGAATTTCAAATCGACAAATTGCAACTGCACCGAGTGAGTAAGAGATAACTGATGCAGCGCAAGACAGAAAATTGTACCACGCAATGAAAAAATGTTTAATTGCCGTAAGAAAAAAATGCTGAATAAAATATTGTAAGAAAGATTGTTGACAAAATATTGAATAAAATGTTGTTTAAAAAAATATTGTTAAAACATTGTTAAAATATTAATAAAAATATTGAATTAACGGAATAATTATCTGCTTACATCGCTCATATCCGTGGGCTTGCATGCGCTGTTCAATCACTTGATCCGACTGACTCTTCACCATTGGCTTTGGCTCTTGCATGTACGCGTAGAACGTCATCATCAATTCATCACGACATGATCTAATCGTTGTGAAGTTTGCAAAATAAATAAAAAGAATTTTGAAATAAGTTTCACCCAAAAGCATTACCATATATTTATAATAATAAAAATTAAAATCATTATTTCATTATTCAAAATTCAGTATGTCAATACTCATTTGATGTTTCCGAGTTAGCAGAAAATTAAAAAGCGCTCCTTGATTATAAATATATTCTGATTGTCTATATTAAAACATTACAAAATATTCTCACCCATATAATTGCAGTTGCATGGCTATTCAGAAATGAATGAATAAAACAGAATAAAAAAATGTATTCTACTAAAAAGCATGACCGTACACATTATTATTATTATGATTTAATACGAGTTTGTAAGAAACTGCTGAGGATCAATTGAAAATTAACTCATGCTTTGTGTGGATGGGTGCCTTTCTGTTTTAGTAACAAATAAATCTACGTTCCAAAACAACGTTTCAAAAACGTAAAACTGTTATTTACAAGTAAGCCCAAATTGTACAAGTACAAATGCACGCCCTTTATGCTGCGACTTTTACAGTTTATCTTGTATTCATGTTGTAGAACTTGTAATATTAGAAATATGAGGTGAGATTTTGTGTAACTTATTGCAAAATTCTTTCAATTTCACGAATTTCACAAACCTCGCATTAAACTTCAAAAATTTCACTTGACAACTTCAGTTGACAACTTCACAGCGCTTTCGAGACCGTGCCATTCATCATCCCACCGTGCAGCATACACACAGCCTGGAAAGAAATTAATTACCTGGCATTTTTTGTTCTCGACGTATGGGTACGTTATGGTCGTCGTGGGACCGCAATTGTAGAGCATCGACGGCGGCAGCTTGGTCGTGGTCGTCGTCGGGGTCGTCGTCGATGGGATGGTCGTCGTTGGAGTCGTCGTCGTCGGGGTGATCGTGGTCGTCGTCGGGGTCGTCGTCGATGGGATGGTCGTCGTTGGAGTCGTCGTCGTCGGGGTGGTCGGGGTGGTCGTCGGGGTGACGGGAACTTTGGTGGGAAAATCGGGACATTCCGGTCCGACGTTAACCCTTCAGGGATGATAGCAGCGAAAGCTCAACCCGTCGGGGGACTGCTCAAAGCAGCATCCCAGGGCGGCACAGACCTTTTCAGTTCCGTCTCTACAGCCCACCGCGCAGTCGCCCTGCGTTTCCTCCGCTCCACATTGCGGACCTTGCCCGAGAGTCAACTCACTTTTAGTCAGCACGAGAAATAACACGAAAATGAGATATTTCAACGCCGCCATTACTCTTATTGCCATATAGGAAAAATTTATCCGTGAGGGAGTTTTGTCGAGGCAATGAATTAATTCATTGAGGTATACCTGGTAACTGTTCGCTCGCCTTGGCATACATGAATCGTGATAAAGAAGTCGTTTTTTTCCGGTGTTTTTTTTCCGGCTAAATATCCCATGAACTTTGCTCCGAATTGCTTCGAAAGTTGTTACCCCTGGATTGAGCTCTTCGTGCTCGAGTGTGCCGTACCTCACCGTGCTGTCGCGAGCACGATCGTTTGTGTATATCTTTAAATAAACACATGTATGGGGAAGCACGAAGACAGCACGATTTTTCATCCCAATCAAAGGTCATCTCTGTGTCGGTCTGCCTGTTGGACGATCTGCAGATCTGGGCGAACCTCCTCTCGGTACGTGCGAGTACCGATCTGTCCACTCTATCAGATAGGAAGGTCTTCTACTGTTAAGCAGAGATCCGCAGAAATGATTTCAACAATGCAGTGAGAGTGCACAAGGTACCCGGACAAGGAAATTAGTCCACTCTCCACGGCGAATGTTTTTACTTCGGTTTAGTGTCACATACAGTGTATGCCTCTTTATCAGATCTTTTTACGATTCCGCCGAGAAAATCAGTAATGAACCACGTCTTCTATTTTAAATAAATCTAAATGCAAATGCGGTACCGCTAATCAGGACTATAAATGCACAAGTCCAGTAGCTCCGCTCCGCAAATTTAAAAAAAATCACTGCTGCGAATTGATTTGAAAGTAAAGTTTCTTCCTGTCATGGGCTTTGAATTCGAGCATGTCTACCGTATGTGTGCGTGTATGTGTCACCGTCCAGCGAGTGGCAATGGATATCCATGTCCAAGAATCACTGGAGTACTGGATAAGTACTGAGGAATTTATATTAAAAGGGCAAAATATTTGAATCGATTCAATTTTCCGTGTTTCATTTTGGTTCTGAAGTATAATAACGTTCGGCATTACTTCGAATGCATATGATTGACAGGAGAAGAAATACGTTGTAGGAAAGAGGAGCTCCTAGATACAACGAACGAAGTCTTTATTAGATGTTTCACACTGTGCAGCTGCAGGATGTGAATGGTTATTAATAGGTCATGGTAAATGTCACAGCAAATAGGGAAACATGGTCGCTACCATACCACCTGATGTGCTGATTCTAACGAATTTGTAGTCAAAGGTTGCACAAGCAATCGGCCAATGTCGCAGCTGCTGCAAGTGAGACGGGTCATTTCATTTAAGACTACACTCAACGTTCAACACATCTGACGCATGTGTAACAATCCCGTTCAATGCTCTAAACCGTTACAGAACCGGTGAGGCCGGGATACCCTCCGTTGATCCAGAAGCCGACTTTTGAATGGCTTGGGGCAGACTTCCTGAACTTGAGCATTCCTTGTTGGCGGGCCGATTGGGCTGCAAAGCTGCTCATCTCGTTTTTGCTGGTCCACAGAACGTTGCACGCGTCATCCAACACTTCCAGGGCATTATTCCGTCTCATGAAAGCCACGTTTCCTCGTCCCTATGGAGAAGGCAGTAGAAACTCATTATATACAGTATCAAAATGCAATTGCGTTTTCACTCTAATGTAAATTTAGTTATACTGAAATTTAGCTATGCTCTAGACCAATTGGATCCTCTTTTTACCCTTTTATATGCCGTACTTATTTTCAAAAGATAAGACTTTCTATTCAGCTGATTCAAAAATATGACTTGTGTAATTATATTTGCTATCATACATAACGAATAACCGCCATGTTAACAACTTCACAATTTTAAACTGATCCCTCCCCCGCTACAAATTTAGGAAATCTTAATACCGCATCGGTTTTGGATGTTGTATGAAAAAGCAGTAAAATATGAACTGTGTAAAAAAAACCAGTCCAACCGTACATATGGCTTTTAGTAAATGCCCGAATACATAAATTGTACCTGTGCTTTTAGCAGCGGTGGACCAGCACACCTTCCCATCCACGCGAAAGGCCAAATTGCCGCCCATCATTGATAACTGGTAATGATCCATGTTACCACTTCTGGTCAGTGGCGCGCCGAGGGGGGGGGGTGATTTGTTGATTTACAACCCCCTTGAAAGTAAAAAATATGCCCTCAGGGTCCTCCATTTAGAGAAAAACACTATGATTGAGAATTGTCATGCAATACTCCCCCCTTACGTTCTATCGGAAATATTTCGGATACAATAAAAAACACCCCCCTTAAACCAAAGCTCGGCGCGCCACTGCTTCTGGTAAAATTAAGACAACCTGGAACCAGGAATTAGCGGGACGCCCAGAATCCCTCGCCCATCAGTCCATTGTAGGCTGAAAATCAATGGATGCAATTTATTACATTCGTTTGTGAAATAATTTGTTGTGTTCCAATCTAATTATCTAACTATAAAACACCTGACCCAGTTTCTTTCCCAGCTTATTTCTATTTTATCGAAACTACTGCTTTAGTTTACCGGTATTTGTCGATTGATTCTTTAAATCAATGCTCATCATAAATTTGCCACGTTTCAAAGGGTACTCGATTAGCAAAATAATTAGTATGTATTGGGTGAAAAAAATGTAAATCGTAAAAGTCATGCAGCTCAAGATTCTCAATCTAAAAAATTGTGCCTGTCAAAACAAAACCAGCATGTTCCCAGGAAACGTACAAAAATTTACGCTTTGTTTATGTTAAGCAATAATCTGCAGCGTTAATTTTAATTATCTAATCAATCAATACAGATCGTAACGTATCTTAAAGAGATATTAAGAAGTTCTAACACAAGCCAGACGTAAATTTCAACGTATTCCCATAGCATCCCCTCGAATGATTACATAACTTTGCAGTCAAAAGATACCTGGCATTTTGCGTTCTCGACGTATGAGTACGCTATGGTCGTCGTGGGACCGCAATTGTAGAGCCCCGACGGCGACAGCTTGGTTGTGGTCGTCGTCGGGGTTGTCGGTGTCGTTGCAGTCGTGACATTTTGTGAATTTTCGTGGGAAAATCCGGACATTCCGGTCCGACGTTGACTTTTCCGGGTTGATAGCAGCGAAAGCCAATTCCGTCCGGGGCATGCTCGAAGCAGCATCCCAAGGCTGAGCAGAGCTGACCAGTTCCGTTTCCGCATTCCACGCCACATTCACCTTGCGTTTCCTTCGCGCCGCATTGCGGTCCTTCCCCCAGCGCCGGTTTGATAGCTTAAGGAACATAAACACCAAGACCAGGGATTGCCGCAGCTCAGCCGACATCTTTTTATGTATTTAGCACAGTAGAAAGTTGAATTTGTGGATCTAAAGTTTGCATGAAAAAGGCATAACGGCTTTAGAATACCTTGGTGTGTATTTTTTATTTAATGCGGTGGTGTGCTTTTTTCTGCTTCTGTTTTGCAGCGATGTACGGATGATTAAGCCACGCTCTGTGCTGTGCGCTGACTGTTTGTGGAAACATACCTGGATTACTAGCAGATGGACTATTTTTCTCACATTCAAACTGCCGAGATTCTACTACCACTGATAATTGCGATCACCAGGGCAAGCGGTGCTTGCATGTTCGATCCATGCATAGCCTATGATCACTATGGAAACTCATCGATTGCTTGATTTATGTTTGAACCAAATGTGGTGCAAGAAACAGTTTTCATCGGTAATTATGTGTCTAACTCAACAATGGATACGAATTTTTAAAGTTGCCCAAAAAATTGGAGACGTTTTGAATTCCGTCTCTGAAAATCGCCCGAGTAAGTTTGGGAAAGTTAAATAATACGTCTGCCTCACTGTACCGTACAGTATATGATGTATATTTAGCTATTCAGCTATTACTGGTACTGATTACACGCTAAGAATTGGGTTTTTCGTATACGCGTATTTAATACAACAGATATCAGTATAAGAAAGAGTATTATTTATTCAAATCAAATCCAAGCATGAGACGGGGACCAGTGTTCACACGTCTCCAGGAGCTGTGGGGAGAGGAAGTTGAGCGGGGTGCTGCGCATGCCGGCGGGTTTGTAGCAGACTGGGCAAGTGAAATTGCCGTTCCCGATACAGACCACGGGGTAACCGGGATTTCCGCTTCGACTTGCCTAGCAAAGATAAAGAAGACGATCAAATTTAGATCTTTTGGTATATTTCTTCTCTTTTTTTCTCTCTATCTGTCTGCTTGTCTGCCTGTCTTTTCCTGGCTGTCTGGCTAGCTGTCTGTCCGTTTGTCCGTCTATCTCTCTGTCTGTGTGTCTATCTGTCTGTGTGTCTGTCTATGCCTACTCACCAGCCATCTCCCGAGACTGGCCACACCGCAGTCACAGTTCCAGGGGTTTCCATTGAGCCTGAGGGACTTCATAAAGGAGGAGGGTGTGTAAAAGGTGTTGACGAGACTGTCGGGGAAGTTTGTCAGTCTGTTGGCGCTGAGATCCAATGCCCGGAGACCTGGCAGGCCGACGGTGGCCGGCACACGGTTCAGCTCGTTGTTCGCCAAGATTAATGTCTGCAACAAAAGAGGTGGAAACTCAACAAAACGGTAAAGCCCCGTAGAATACAATACGAGAGCGCACAGCCTCTCCAGGCCATTGTTGGGTCAGCATAGTACGCCTGACAATACGAATTATAAGAGTTGAGAGGGCCACTAGACGCGAGATCCGCCATCGTCAGCACACCGGAAATTAAATACGAGGGGCTCTGCCTTTGAAAAATCAAGGGCACAGTCCCTCATATTTAATTGGTGTGTGTGCCAGATTGGTCGTTTGCCGATAACCGGATGCAGCCAAATTTTTTTGTTTGCAAAGGACTTTTGAACAAAGTGAAACTCAAAGTTGACATATGCTTTTTTGATTGGTTCATAATTTATTTTTATTTATTTTGGCCTGCATAAAATAAGGCCAAAATAAATGGAATAAAATATTATTCTAAACTTGCCAATTGGATTCCAACATAATTAGCACCGAGGCACCGCGACAGAAAGTGAACCAACCTGGAGATTGACGAGCGGTCGGAAGAACTCATTATCCAGCTGCAGCAGCCGATTGTTCGACATGTCCAAATAGCCAATGTAATTTTCGTGGGCGAAAAGGTCCTGTGGCAAGGTGGATTTGGACATCTGCGACATGGTGAGTGTCTTCAGATTCGGCAGCGCCATAAACATCTTCGACTGAAGTACCAATCCTGGATTACCGCTGATATTCAGTCCCTCCAGCTCCTGCAACAAGAAAAACAGCCGTTCTATAGCGTCGCTATACTTCAAAACTAAAAAGCACTCAAGTTATAATACTGTATTTAATATTATAATAATATTTTTATCACTGGTCATAGACAAACAATAAAAATAAATTTTTTAAAACGCTAAAATTGGGCCAATGTATTAGTAATATAAACCAAAGGTGATGTACCTGCGAGATGGGCATGAAGACGTTCGGGTCGAGAGTCAGCAGGCCAGTGTTAGACACGTCCAGATGGGAGATCCGTACATTCTGGAAGACACCCTGCGGGAGGACGTTGGCGGCACGGAGACCACTCAGATCGAGCGTCTTCAGAATGAGACCAGACAGGGCACCAGGCGCGATCGCTCGGATGGGGTTGTTGCCGATACGGATGACATTGAGGTTGCGGATCAGGGACAGCTGACTTGGCTGGATACTCTCGATCCGGTTACCAGACATGTCCAGCTCGCGGAGGTTAGGGTTGTATTTCTGGATAGCCGGCCAGGGGAGGGAGTCCAGGCTGGTGTTAGCGAGTCCTGTGCAAAAAGAGCCAATCAGTTAACAAACAGACAGACAGACAAATATGCAGGCAGGCAGACAAACTGATAAACAGAGAGGCAGTGATGGACAGACAGACAAACATACTGACTGAAAGACGGAGACCAACAGACATGTAAACAACCAGACAGACAGACAAACAGGTAGAATGACAGCCAGAACAAAAGAAAGACAGGCAGACAGAGGACAGATTGAATGACAGGTCAAGACGAAAGACAAGCTGGCAGACAGACAGGATGGAGAGACAGGTCCACGAGCATATACCTAAGACTTGGAGATTGGTAAAGTCCTGGAAGAAACTTTCGGGAATAGTCTGCTTGACATCCCCGATGACTGGTACTCCAAGCGGGTTGCTACTCATGTCGAGAACCTTCAAATGAAACGGGAGAGGTCACTTTTTAGTCATCGCTTCATGAGTAACAGGTGGGTGGGTGAGTGGGTGGGTGGCGTTAGCGGTGAAAGTAAGCCAAACCAGTTAGTCAAGAAAACGAGTCAAACAAGAAACACTTTAAGAGAATTGTTCTATAAATCAAGAACTGACGGAAGACAGGCAAACAGACATTAAACAGCAAGAGGTCACAAAGTGGCCACGAGCGAGACTATCTTTGCAATGTGTGACAGAAAGCGTCCGGCTGATTCTTAAACTTTATATAGACAAAACTGGTCGTGTGTCTGAGAAGTGCAGTCAGAAAAAAAGGGCGCGAAGATGAACAACCAGACAAGGGTCAGAGGGTCATGTGACGTCTGATTTAATCTGCCTGTCTGTTTGTCCTTCTGTCTGTCTGTCTGTCTGTCTGTCTGTCGGTCTGTATCTGCTTGCCTTTGTGTTTGTTTATTTGCCTATCTAACTGACCGTCCTTCTTTCTGTCTGCATATTGTCCCGCTATAAACTAAGACATGTCGCCCCACCTCGAGTTTCCCCAACTGAAGACCCATCCGTTGGGGTACATCACTAATGAGGTTGTGGGTGATCGTCAAGGTCTTGAGCCCAGTCAGGTAGGAGAACATGGCCGAATGCACGGACTGGATGCGGTTGTGGTCCAGATGTAGATGTGTCAGTTTGGAGAGGTTTCGAAAGTTATTCTCATTCAGCATGAGCAACGAATTGCCAGCCAGGTTTAATACCTACAAGCAAGAACAAAATGTTGGCTTGTTAAAACTAAACATTTTTTTACGATTGAGGAAATAAATTCTCTTACTAACACACTGTACATATTTCTATATTATTTATTATTTATTATTTATTGTTTATTATTTATTATTTAGTATTTATTATTTATTATTTATTATTTAAACCAAAACTTTGAATAAAAATATAAATTTCTTCAAAATTTAAATAAAAATTTAAAATTAAATAATTTTGGTTAACAAATTTTTCGAATGAACATATCATTTTGCACACCTAAAATGTTCTCATTTTCCAACACAAACACAACGCGACTTCCGGTACTTCAGGCACAATAAAAATATATTAAATAAATACCGAAAAAGAGAAATATTGTGTGACCATGAACATTCCTTTAAAATAAATATAGCAAAACTTTCGGTAAGTAATTAAAAATATCCGAGGACTATATAAAAATATAAGACGAAATAACTTAAATTGAAAGAAAAACCTAATTTAATTATTTTATTTAAAATATTTATCATAATTTAGTTTCAACTATTATGTGGCCAACCTGGAGCGTATTGGAAACCAAGATGAAAGTACTGTCCCCAATGAAATCCAACTGGGAATTTGATAAGTGAATCTCCTCGAAGCGCATACTGGCGAACATGTTGCCGTTAAGCTGGAACTGGTTCCGTCGGCTCGGGTTCCTGCTGCTCACAATCAGCACCTTGGTATCCTGGTCCAGGGAGTTGAGGTCTAGATTGGCGGGGATGTTGACGTCGCCGTTCTCGCAGCGTGTTCTCGACCGACCGCGTTCGTCAATGTCGCAGATGCACATCTGCGGACAGAGGGCACGGGTCACACCGGTAAGGCAAACAAGGCTCAGGAATACTGCAGGGAGAAGGAAGGACAAGTCTAGTTGGAACGTCGTTGCCCTCATTTTTGGAGCAGTTTTCTTTGGATTGATGATCGATGTCTGGAGAGAGCCAGACACCCAAGGAAACGGAGCCTAAACAGGGAAATGAAATTAAATGTAAACTTGATGAAAAACAGGCAGGCCCAGACAGTATGACAAAGAGACAAACTGGCAGGCAGACACATCAAACACACAGAAAAACAGACAGACAGATAGGCACCAAACCCCTTCAGATCAATCGACCATTACACAAAATGATAAAAAAGGATCAGGCAGACACCGAAGGGGAGAATAACTGCAGACAGACAATGAACCAGTCAGGCAATCAGGCAAGATACAGACGCAGACAACGATTTTGACAGCCAGCCAGTGAAGTAGATAAACAGACAGTCAGTCAATCCGATCGACAGGCATTCAACTACACCTCCAGACAGTCAAGTCAGACAGACAAGCAGGTAGATGAAAACTGTAACACGTGCCAGTCACGCAGTCAGAAAAATCCCACAGCAATCAACAAAAACAGTCCGAGCTCACGACGCAGCTTCCGAAACTTAACAATGGGAACGCGAAGACATAAACCTCACCCACCGGTTTCAAGAAATGATCAGTTCCGCCCAGGTTGCAGTCATGCGCCCACACACCGACAGAGACACAAGACGCGCAGTAAACGATCCGCTCAATAGAAATTCCAGTCACGAATCCAGTCAGTCAGTGAAACAGACAGACAGACAAAAAACCAATTCTCAGACAAATCCTCTAATCTCCGAGGAAAGAGATCCCAGTTCCAGATTCCAGTCAGTCAGACAAATTGTCGCGGGTAGTTTCATGACTGGACTGGTGGACTTCAATCGTCCTCCACGTAGCCATTGCTTACCGCTCATGTACTTGAGTGTTTGTTTGTTGTATGTTTGTGTGTTGTCAGAAATATAGTCGAACCGGAAGTGTTCGGCTGGGCGATTGTTATCCGCGCGAGCCTGTGTGCCGCGACCGGTTCCCTATACTGGATATGCTCACAGTGTGTGCGTCTTTTCTTAGTCAGTCTATTTTAGTTCTTCATTCTACCGTAGTGTTGGGTTCTCATCGTTTCCCTTCCCTTTTACTTCGGAGCTACCGCTCCTCATCATTTCTTCCTCTCGTCTATGTAAGCCAACTCTCTCTGATTAATACGAAACCCCCACCCCAGAAAATAGAGGCGACAAAATGATAATAGTCCAAGCGGAAGCCGCGGCAGACAACAACGCGAATCAAGTCTTTCAAGCCGGATCATCTGCAAAACAAAGGCAAAAAGAGAGATGGTTAGATGGTGGGGTGAAACGGGAAAAAGGGGTCGCACACAGTAAGGCAAACAAAGCCTAAAAGCGTTACTAGAGCGAACTCTATCACACAGTCACAGGCAACATTTGTAAAGAGAGGTCTCCCCTTAGTTTACCGTGAAACGGGTACGCCAAATACGAGATACGCACTCAAACTCCAGTACACAACACAAAAGAAACGAGAGCTGCTTGCTTGTCTGCGGACGACGAGTCACCCCCGTTAACAGGCAAGCAATGTAAGCAATCCAAGGCAAGGCATTATTGATAATTCCATGTGCTTCATAATTCCCAAGGGGTAGGCAGGCAGAGAGAGAGCGAGAGTCAGTGATATGAGGGCCCCTAAAAAAGTAATGTCACCTAAATTTTTCCCAAGAGTCGGTCATGCATTGAAAGTAATTAGGCCCTGTTTCTAGTAGCTGAACCTCAGTTGAGTAAGGGAAAAATAATGAAAAAAGTAGGTCAGCTCGGTAAAGAAAAAATAAATCGGCTCGGGGAAGAAGACACACAGCGGATTCCCTGTCAACATTCTGTCCGCAATCTTATTCTCCTCGCAATTTTGTTTATTTAGATCTGACATGAAATCTGAAACAGCCGATATTACCTTAAACTATTATACCTTCCGAAAATATAAAAAACAAATTTTGGAGAGAACAGTCGCAGCACGGGTCAAAGTTGAATTCCGTGTCCGGGAAAACGGCTTTTCTCTCTGTCCAAAGTTTAGGGTCCAAAACTCAAATTCGTCTGCTCATTTCTCCCTGCCGTAGAGCTGCATTTCCCAAAATCTGGAACAAAATCGAAGCGAATTCACTGGGCTTTTTAATCGCCAGTAGCGAAACCATTCAAAGGTTTGGAACCGCAAAATTCAAATTGTTTGGCGATGACGCCTGCGACTAGTCACGCGAGCAGGCACCTTGGCTAACTTTGCGCCGCTACAGTCTTCCAAATCAGATGGCCGCACAAATAGGATTCACGTTTTTGAAAAGTCTGTTCACCAATGCTTCTATTGAAATGAAAGCCACTGAATGTGCGGAGGCAGGTGAAAAGTTTCGGGCCAGGAACCTGAATTCAGGTCCCTCTGTCGCTCCAGCGATCTAATAAATTTTTCATATTTCAATCCCTCGCTAAACTCGTTTTGTTGTTTGGCGAATGAAAGTCCACTACATACCCTATCCTAGCATGTGATGGGTCAGGACACAAATCAGCGAAGGCCTACACGGGGTCACGTGTTTACCAAGCTACACACTGTGGGAGAACTCCTTTTTGGAGATCCGATCTTCCAACAAAAAAATGCCTAACTCATGCATTGAGTAATCCCAATTAGATGGCACGATCGAATAGCCCATTACCTCCCTCAAATATCCGATGCATGCGGACAATATATTTGTTGGGTAGAATACCGTTAAAAATCTCAAAGAAGATAGTTCTAACAGAGTAAAAAACACAATTAAATATGCGAATTGACCTTATAATTCTGAGGAATTTTACCATTTTTGGTAAGGAATATCAATGGAGGAAAAATTAGAGTGGGAATCAAATAGAGTCAGGCAGCAATTTTGAATGCGGGGATACCAAAAAACACCTTTCTTGCAACCTGCTGCAGCCACTGTCAATTCCTCTTGCGTAATCAGAATCTAAACATCCCATGACTGCATTTGAAAGGAAAGATTGAGAATGCAAACAAGAAACCCAACAGGGAGTCCCGTCACCTAACTGCACTTTTTCCAAAAGAGTTTTGAGACTATTTCACATCCAAGCTGATCGGGGTGCTCATGACAGCTAACTCAGACCTCAAAATGACGTTTTATTGAGTCCGAGAGCCGTTGTTTATTATAAAACCGTTCAATAAAGCTTTCATGCCCGCAGACACT
>LRSR01012851.1:0-26760 GCA_001579985.1 Hypsibius dujardini | reverse complement strand
CCTTTTAAAGAGCCGATATACCTTAAGCAGTATTTGGGGTCGCAACCGAGCGGCAGATATATTCCCCCAAACGGAATGGGCGCCAACGGTTCACCCGCACTGTCCCGCAGGTAGACATCCGCAATGACAATGACGGGTCGTTTGATGGCATAGGCCAGCGCAAAGACATGCACCTCCTCCAGCGACTCGTACTGCGTGTTGTACTCGTCGCCCAAGTCATCTGTCTCCTCGACAATGGCCAGACTATACAAATATAATCACACTTGAAATATGTATCCAAACTTGAAATGTCGGCCTTGGTTGGGTTGAAACAATATAATAAGTGGTGGGGAAGGGTACACGCACTTGCGATTTGGCGAGTTGTCACAGCAGATGTAGGGTCGCGATTTGATCCGAGGCTCGGCGGAGGACAGTTTCAGGATTCCAAACCATTCCTTTTCCCATTCCGGCTCCGTGTAGATAAGTCCACTCTGAAAGAATATATTTTATAGTTACTATGTCAAAATTAGTCTGTTTTCCTCTATATATATATATATGCTTTCGCGTGTCTGTCTGCCTATCTGCCTGTTTATCTGTCAGTCTGTCCGCCTGTCTGTCCGCCTGTCTGTCCGCCTGTCTGTCTGCCTATCTGTCTGTCCGCCTGTCTGTCTGCCTATCGGCCTATCTGTCTGTCTGTCTGTCTGTCTGTCTGTCTGTCTGTCTGTCTGTCTGTCTGTCTGCCTGTCCGCCTGTCTATCTATCTGTCTGCTTCTCTGTCTGTTTGTCTGTCTGGCTTAGCACCTAACTCCGTCCATACCTGTTTATTCAAGATAGTCTGATGCCATCGCCACCGGCGGTAGATGGACTCTCCGTATTCGCTCTTGCTGAGGACGTGATTCAGCGATTTTCGGAGGGTGAGCAGTCGATCATGGAAGCCCCAAATACCGAGGGAAGCTGCAAAAACGGTGCACAAAGCCCATCAACCAAATGACAATCAACTTCCGTTGTTCCCGCAAAAAAAGGTGCAGCGAGTGTGACCTACCGGCATGGAGGAGACAATTTCCGTCTCCTGTCGTGGCAAGAGGAAGAAGCCGCTGACAGGGCCTGGTATCGGACCACCAGTTCAGACGACCTGATTGAGGGAGAAAATGTTAACACGGATATAATTCGATGATAATTTAACAGGGAATCAACGCCAAGCTTGTCAACAGTCGACATGCCAATATGAGAATAAAGGATAAACAGCTGTTTGACCCCATTGCTTGTTCCTTTTTTCGCAATGTCCAAATAAGCTAAAAAATTTGCCCATCAAAACCGACTACTAGTCCGCCTGGTTGTTTGCTTAACAATTGCACCTTTATATGTATATCTGTTTGTCTGTTCTGCCCGTGGCGCCCCATCGGTAGACTGTATGTAAGTACCGAGAACATATACAAGTTTGTCTGCCTGCCAACCTGCCTGTCTGTCCGTCTGTCTGTCTGTCTGTCTGTCTGTCTGTCCGTCTGTCTGTCCGTCTCTATTTCTGCCTGTATGTCAAAGCGTTGGTCTGTCTGCCCATGTTTATGTCAGCGTTCCTCAACATTTCTGACTTTGTTGGTCTGCATGTTTGGGTGTCTGCGTGCTTATATATCTGCCTGCCCATCCACCATACCTGCTTGTTCCAATGATACCAACGTTGCCGTCTCGATGAGATCATTCTCCACAAATGCACGGAATTCATCCGGTTGGATTGCTGTTAAATCCGGTAAAGTAAAGGTGTGATTGGGAACGCAGCCGGGATCGTCCGAGGTGAAGCGCCTCGCTACGTCGCTGCGAGCGCGAGTGACGAGGGCCAAATTTTCCGAAGCCGTTGATATCCCGCGACTCCACTTCCGACCTGCAACAGGTACACATACAATTATATATTAGGTGATGAGCAAAACGCCACCACAGGGAGGCGCTGATAGAAGCAACAGATTGACATCATCACCGACTTGCCGGCAAGGCACTTTCAGCCCGCCATGCGGCAAACCAGCCAGCCAGTTTGATCTTAGCAGTCAGACAAATCAAAATTGTGGGGCGCAATAAGAGACTTTCAGACTAACAAATGACAAAACCTGAGCCCAAACAGACCAGTAAACATACAGGCAGGAAGGTAGGCAGACATACAGACACACACGATAAGAGTTTTCCGACAGACAAATAGAAATGGCCAAACAAACAGTCCCATGAGCAATCAAACAGTTCAAGCAGGCAACTCAGTAAACAGACAGACACAAAGATAGATAAACAAACAGGTAGACAGACAGGCAGACAGATATACAGACAGGCAGACAGACATACAGATAGACATATAGACGAGATATGCAGACAGGCAGATAGACAATGGGGCCATTTCAAGCCCATACAGGAAGGCAATCAGTTACACAGGAGGACAAAGAGAAACACAAAAACCAGAACAACCTGACAGGCATAATAAATAGAGCAAACATGTAAACACAGACCAGCCGAACCGGTCAACCATCAAAGGCACAGACACATTTGACAGGCACACAGTGCCAAAAACGAGATCCAACCGCGTCTTCTGTAACGATTATCCGGCAACATCATCAGAAAGACGATACAATCTCAAGCTGCTGCCTGAGTAATTTAATTTATTCAGCCGTTGCATAACATGCACACGATCCCCATCTCCTCACCAGTGGATTCATCCGCGACCTCCACGGCATCGTTCTTCTGCAGAAGGGCTTTACCACCAGCACCGATCCTCCCTACTTCCGGTCGTTTGAATCCTCCGGTTTCCAGGGACGGGGAGGGAAGGGGTTTGCCGCTTTTCAGGTCGGAAAAGGATTTGAGAGCCCGTTCCAGGTCCCATTCGTGGCTGTCGAGGATGTCCTGTGCGACGGCGGGGTCGACTCCCGTTGAGCTGACAAAATTAGTCAGGATAATATCCGTCATCTGCAAATAGAGAGAGAAAGAAATGCTCAGAGAGTTGGAAGAGGTTTCAGACAGTTCCGTCAATAATAACAAGGAAATCGACCGCGCGGAAACGTTATCCAATACGGCCAAAATAAACAGGCACACATTTTAATCTTAACTTTTATGACCGAGTAAATTCCAGCAAGAAAAAAAAGTACAAGTACCCACACCACGCTTAATGTTTGCTTGCCTGTTTGCCTGTCTGTGCCTGTCTATCTGTCTGTGTCTGCCTGGCTGTCTGTCTGTCTGTGCCCGTCTGTCTGTGTCTGCCTGCCTGTCTGGCTGTCTATTTGTCGGCCGGTCTATCTGTCTGTCTGTCTGTTTGCCTGCCCACCTACCTACCAAGAAGTCTGTCTGTCTGTATGTCTGTTCGTCGTTGGAACTCTAAATTCCATAAAAATCATTCAGCCTTCCCATTCGATCATGCAGTGCAACTCTTACTGGAATGATTGGCCTAATCCTCATCGCAAAAAAATAATAGTATTAGAGCTTCATCAAAAATCTAAGCAATACCAGAAAAATTTAGTTTTCACACTGCGTATACAATTCAGCAGAAAACGAGATTGCAAGTTGAAACATGGTTCAGAAATGGGGGATGTTCTGACGGAACGGGATAAAAAATAGGATAATACTCACGTCGCTCTGGCCTTTGATTGATTGACTGATTTACACATCGAAAATAAAAAACTCTTGAGTTCAAGAAATCAGAATTTTTTAGACGTATTCCCGATCAAACTAAACGGAATTTCTCTGAAATAAAATAAATTTTACTTAAATTCATTGGAATACAAACGTGACAACTCCAAATTCTGAAATTGTCAAGCCTGCGCATCTCATCATATAACCGAACGCTTGATTGATTGATTGTCCCGACCAACGCCTCCAAAATTCAAATTAATAATTTTCATCAAGTCGATAAAGGCGCAACATAAAATTAGTCTCAATCATTGTATAAGAACGCAAAATTTGAAGGCCTTCAAACTGAGATGCGAAATCAGAGAAAGATGATGTAAAAAGGAAGAGAAAAGAACAAGATAGAATATTTCACGCATTAAATGCCATTGATTAATTGATTAACTGGTGAAAACCATCTGAAAATTGCACTTTTACACGACGCTATAATAAAGTTCATTTCCCCAAAAATAAAGTTAAAATACGTAAAGTCTACTTACACTTTATGTGATTCCATTCGCTTTCAATCCAAAAAAGTCGTAACCAATTAAAATCCCACAAAAACAGTCAGCCTCCAATCGAGGATGCAAATCGACTGTTGATTGATCGATTGATCCGGTTCATACAGCAAAAATTCAAATGATTAATTCGCTGTCAAAATCCGGGCACCGCGCCACAAAAGTCGTTTCCATCCCGCGAAGTAAATCCAAAATAATGAGGAAATCAAATTTCGATGCAGAAAAGGGGCATGATCGTGTGAAAGGCGAGTGGAAAACGGAGGTCGCCATAATTCACAGTGCGGGAATAAACAGTTGCACACTCCTTCTTTCCTCCAGGCTGGGTGTTTACGCAATCAACGAAGTGGTCGTTCGAAAGGAATGAATGCGGTAACACCAGACACACACGCCAGTCTTGGGAGAATATTACGGCTGTCTGGCGCGCGGAAAAACACACCACACAGACGATCAAGATGAAGTGAATGAGGCCAGACAGACTATAATTTTTTTCCGTTCATCAGTGGAAATATGTTTAGGGGCAAAATCACCAACGCGTGCACAGCGGCGGCAGGTCGAAATCAATTCTTTGTGAAATAGGGAAACTGCTTATTAATTGCTGCCATTGAGCAGCAAATCATTGAGGGTTTTACCTTTACCGGCTAAGTTTGATTGACTGCGGAGCCGACTAGATAAACGGTAAACGGTGTCGCTATGGAAGTCCGGTCAACGTCCATTCATAAACTTTAAAGGAATGTTTTTCACGCAAAAAAATTATTGCGAAGTCTAATTTCTAGGGAAGACGGGGTGTCCAACTAAAGCGGCATCTTCGTTGGCCAAAATGATCGGCTATTACACGCACATGGCCAAAACCTTGAACTGATCCAGGTGCCACCTACCCAGCCAAGAGGCGAATTGGAATAACTCCTACACACTACACTTCGCAAGATAGGCCCTGACTATCAGAGCAAGGCGCGGCCATGTGTGCAAGTAGCTCGAACTGAGCGGCCCGTTCAGATTAACCGTTCACCACTGAGGAGGCTGCTCTACTGCCGCTAGCTTATGGAAAGCGTTACTTTAAGCGCTTTCCCTGCGCCTCAAGCGCTGTCTCAGAAATGCCATTCGAACCGACCGATCACACTGATGGGCCCGTAGCTCCAAAACTGGTTGTGTATATGTGTTGAATGTTGCAAATACACAAGAAGCAACTAGCAAGATAATAATGTTTTATTATTTTTGTGTTTGCGTTTGCGTGAAGAAATGCAATTTGAGTTGCTTAGTTCATCGGCGCGGTAGAACTCAGTCGGCTCAGCTCCACCCGAACCGATAAAAGGAACCGACCGAACGTCTAGGTCTGACATTCAATTTTGACGTCCACAAAAACTCACTCATCCCATTCATCAACTTCGGGTTTAAAATTCAACCCATTTGATTGTGATTTGGATTTTTTTTCCCCGGAATTTTAAATGGCCTCCGAACAGAAAAAAGTAAGTTTTGCCCGGTTTAATTGCAGTTTACGTGGCAAAATAAATTAAAATATGAGAAGGAATTTTCTCTGAGAAAGGATTAGCGATGAATTTTGATTGAATTTTCACCAGGCGAAAAAGGGAAGACGCGGCAAGAACGACGATTCCGACGAGGAGGTCGTGGAAAAGAAGGGGAAAGGAGTGGCGGAGGATCCGGCGTTGTCGAAGAAGCCTTCCAAGGTATTTCGTCATCCCCATGTGGGTTTTTATTCAATTTTCTCCTTCATTTTCTGATTTTGCGTCATAATTCCCCCGATGCTTTTTAGCCAAAGTTCAGAAAGATTGGTTGAAAATGTCAAGCAAGGTAGATTTTTGAGTTTTCATCATTTTGACAAATCGATCAATCAATCGATTGAAACACCGCACAAGCCTGGCAAAACAATTATGTCAACTCAACCAATCAATCAATCGACTGAAACACTGCACAAACCTAGCATATCAAATATGCAACTCAACCAATCAATCAATCGATTGAAACACCGCACAAGCCCGGCAAAACAATTACGTCAACTCAATCAATCTATCAATCGTTTGAAGCACTGCACAAGCCTGGCAAAACAATTATGTCAACTCAACCAATCAATCAAGTGATCATTTCGGGTCAGTATTCCAGTTGATGGTCCTTAATCAGTCAAGCAATGTATCAGTCAGGTCATCCAACCAAGGAAGCTTGTTGTTGAACTAAATAATCAGTGAAAAGATGATGATGAATTGAGCTTCAATGAATGAATGAATGAATTAGTCAATGGATAAATCATCGTACACAATTTAATTATTGTACTAGAACCATTAATTCATTTGTTTGCGCACGCTGCCAGTAATATTGTGCCTGCGCTCTTTAGGCTCTAAAAAAAGGGAAGCCGAAGGATGACGATTCGGATGTGGAGAAGCCGGAAAAGCCCCGACCGCCGAGTGATGACGTTCCCAAATCAACGGCAACTAAGCCTAGAGTGTGTCCCGTTTATTGTCTGTCGTGCGAAATATCTTAGTCGGGCATTAAAAATCCTATTTGCTGTACCTTACAGGGGAAGAAAGCTAAAGGGAAGCAGACTTTGGATGACTCCGATGATGACGAAGTGGATGTCGGTCGCTCGAAGAAAGGACAGACAGTGAGTTCCATTGCTTACAGACACCAGTCCCACTTGGTCTGACAACAGTGACTATATATATGGACTGTGCTTTTACTGTCGGTTTAAGTACGCAGATGTTTTATCGTTTGTTTTTGCGTCACAGAACAGAAAATTTACCCTGTCTGTCTGACTGTCTGTCTGCCTGCCTGTCTGTCTGTCTGTTTGTCTGCCTGTCTGTCTTTCTTGTCTGCCTGTCTGTCTGCCTACTGTCTGTCTTTCTACCTGTCTGTCTAGCTGTATGTCTGTTTGTCTGTCTGTCTCTATCTGCTATTGCTCGCTCCTTTCCCAATCCGCTCTGAATGGTTCCTATTTGTATTGCAGTTTGAAGAACTAATTCCTCCACCCAAAGCGGCAACGGCCAGTTCGGCCCAGTGGAAAGACGACTCCGATGACGAGGAAGCACAAGCTGCCGCTGCAGCTGCTGCGAAGAAGCCGACCAAGTCGGCGAAGGTATGTTATCTTGCCTGCTAGACATTGTCAGAAATTCGATTTATGGTTTAAGTTGCATTTTCGTTCGGTTCTTGTGGTTTAGAAAAAGGGGAAGAATATCTTTGAATTTTTAAAAGAAGACAGCGATAAAGAGAAATCCGACTCTGATCGGGATTCCAAAAGCGGGGATGACAAGGCAAAGGAAGAGCTTAAAACTACGAAGGTTTGGGGCGATTACATCAAATCGTTAGAATAATTCGTAAGAGGCTTAATCATAGTTATCAGCTCTCAAGTTTTTGCAGAGGTCTAAAATAAAGCCGGCGCAAAAGTCTGGCGATGACTTGACTGAGGATTTGGATAAACTTTCCGTCAAGGACGACTCTAAGACGGACAAAACTGGCAAGGTATAGAAAATCATATATCCCTTGCTATCTGCCTGTCTGTCAGTTAGTCTGTCTGTCTGTCTGTCTGTCTGTCTGTCTGTCTGTCTGTCACTGTCTCTCCGTCTGTGTCTGTTTATCTGTATTTCTGTCTGTCTGTCTGTCTATCTGCCTGTCTACATGCCTGCCTATCTGCCTGCCTAATTTTCTGTCTTGTCTGATTATGGGTCTACCTGCGTGTCTACATGCCTGCCTATCTGCCTGCCTAATTTTCTGTCTTGTCTGACTATGGGTCTACCTGCGTGTCTGTCAGTCTGTCTGCCTATCTGTTTTTATTTGTACTCTTTACAAATGTTCAGTTTGCGTCTAAATAGAAAGCTCCAGCTTGGTCATTTATACCGTGGTCTTGTAGTTTTTGTAAAGATATCTTTCAAGGTGTTCTCTTTCGTTGTACGTGGCAGAAATCAAAGAAGGCACCAACTGTGAAAAAGACCGTTCTAGAACTAGCTGCTGAAATGGCGCTGGAAAATGACGGCAAGAACGTCTGGGAAGACGAGGAAGATGAGGAACGGGCCAAGCTGGCGGCTGATGAAGCAGCAGCAACTGCGGCGTCCGCCGCGGAGGCGGGGGAAAAGCTCAGTCGAAAAGAACGCTTGGCCAAGGAGAAGCTCGTCAAATACGAAGCGGAACTACTTAGTCGTGGCCCGGGTCTCGGTTCCTCGTCCACCGGTGCTGGGGATCAGTTTAGCGTGACGCAACAAACCAGCAAGGTCTCTTCGATGAATCTGGAGAATGCTGTTGATATCAAGGTTCGCATTTCATTTTTTCTCCACAAACGTTGAGAATGCAGTTGCGAACTTTTTGAATTGTTTTTTGTTTAGGTTGAGAAGTTTTCGATCGCGGCAAGGGGGAAGGAACTGTTTGTGAATGCCACTCTAGCCATCACGAGCGGTAGACGCTATGGTCTCGTTGGCCCTAATGGGTAAATACGGTGCATCATATTTCTTGCTGTCTGTCTGTCGGCCTGTCTGTCGGCCTGTCTGTCGGCCTATCTGTCGGCCTGTCTGTCTGTCTGTCTGTCTGTCGGCCTGTCTGTCGGCCTGTCTGTCGGCCTGTCTGTCTGTCTGTCTGTCTGTCGGCCTGTCGGCCTGTCTGTCTGTCTGTCTATCTGTTCGTACGTCGGTCTATATGTCTGTCTGCGTGTATGCATGTCTCCTGGTCGCTCTTCTGAATGTAATTGATTCATCGATCGTATTTATCTATCGGGACGAATATGTCTGCCTGTCTTGTCTGTCAACACGGGCTCGGTGACAGGTGATGTCTTCTTTTCAGTCACGGTAAAACGACTTTACTGCAACACATCGCCAATCGTCAGCTTGCCATTCCGCCCAACATTGACGTCCTGTTGTGTGAGCAAGAAGTGATGGCCGACACCACACCGGCCGTGGAGGTCGTTCTCAAAGCCGACACCAAGCGACTGGACTTGCTGGCGTTGGAGAAAACTTTGACGGCGCAGTCAGCGAAGGGCGATATGAAAGCGACGGAGAAGCTGCGTGAAGTTTACGAGCAGTTGGCAGCGATCGGTGCGGACTCTGCGGAGGCGAGGGCCAGGCGAATTCTTGCCGGTATGACTACCGTACGCTTCGATCTGATGTATCTAACGGGGTTTATCTGTATTTCTCTCTCTCTCGATACAGGTCTCGGTTTCGACACAGAGATGCAGAACCGTCCGACCAACCAGTTCTCCGGCGGCTGGCGCATGCGCGTCTCCCTGGCGCGCGCCCTCTTCATCGAGCCGACCCTGCTGCTGCTGGACGAACCGACCAACCATCTCGACCTGAACGCCGTCATCTGGCTCGACTCTTACCTCCGCACGTGGAAGAAGACCCTGCTGATTGTCTCCCACGATCAGAGCTTCCTCGACAACGTCTGCACGGATGTGATCCACCTTGAGGAGCAGAAGCTCCACTACTACCGCGGTAACTACACGCAGTTTAAGAAGATGCTGACGCAGAAACGAGTGGAGCAGGCAAGGGACTTTGAGCGGCAGGAGAAGAAGCTGCGGGAGATGAAGAAGGCGGGGCTGTCCTCGAAGAAGGCGGAGGACAAGACCAAGGCGGAGCTGCAGAGAAAAGAGGGGAGGGGCCGGCTGAAGAAGGAGAAGGGCGCGCAGGAGGATGAGGACGCGGGCCCGCAGGAAGTGTTGAAGCGGATTAGGGAGTATATGGTGAAGTTTGAGTTCCCGGAGCCGACGGACTTGAGTCCACCAATTTTGGGAGCTTTCGGTGAGGATCTTTTTGACTGTTAAATTTTCTGACTGGCGGACTGTTTCTTGACTGTTTGCCTGCCTAATTGATTTCTGCCAAACTGTCAGCAACGAGTTTTTTGGTTGATTGGCTTCTGTTTTCAGTTGATTCTTTGCCTGTCTATCTATCTGTCTGGCTGTCTGTTATTTTCCTGTTATTTTCCTGTGGATCTGACTGCATAGTCGTTTTACTGATAGTCTCACTGTGTTTCCCAGCTGTCTGCACTGTTGCTTTGTCGAATGTCTGTATTTTTTGGGCTGCCTGTTTGCATAACTGTTATGACTTTAGTTGACTGACTGTCTGGTTTTAGTGCTCACGAAGCTGTTGATTTCTTGATTGTCTAACTGTCGTAGATCAGTATGCTTGCTTAAATTGCAGTCGGTACCTTCATTCTCTGCCTGCCAAGTTCATTTCATAGTCAGGCCGTGTGCCTGTTTTTGGCCAGCCTGTCGACATTTTGAGTCTCGTCGCTGCCTACTTAATTTGCTTACCGTATGAGGAGGTTGTTTCTGCTCTCTGTCTGTCCGCCTCATTTGTTGGCTGTCTCCCTGTCTGTCTGTCTGGTTGTGGCTGCCTATCTACCTGGCTGCCTATATTTCTGTCTATTTGCCTGTCTTTCTCTCTGGATGTTTGTATGTTTTGTCTGTCGTTTTTATTGGTCTTGTCTGTGTGATTTTATAACTACCTATTTGTCTATCGGTCGGTTTGCTTGTCTGTTTCTCTGCCTGTTTATCTTTCCATGGACCTGCCTATCTAATGTATGCCTGCCTGTCTATGCCTGCCTGCTCGGTGCCTGCCTGCTTGGTGCTTACGTGTTCGCCCACCCTTATTTGAAATTTCGTAACTCGTAAGCTGTGGAAACATCCACTGGTGCTGTTGTAAACATTGTGTCCATCTTCTGCTTTCAGCGATGACTTTCGCCTATCCCGGTCAGCCGCCTATCTTTGAAAACCTCGAATTTGGCATCGACATGACCTCGCGAGTGGCCATCGTCGGCCCAAACGGTGTGGGCAAGAGTACCCTGCTCAAACTTCTGTGCGGCGACATCCAACCCACCAAGGGTGAAATCCGTCGCAACGCGCGGCTCCGCATCGGACGCTTCGACCAGCACAGCGGGGAGCACTTGAGCCTGGCCGAGAGCCCGGCAGAGTATCTACAACGGCTGTTCAACCTGAGCTACCAGGAAGCCCGACGACGGCTGGGACAGTTTGGCCTCTCCGGCCACGCGCATACCATCAAGATCGGGGACCTGTCAGGTGGACAGAAATCGCGGGTCGCACTGGCGGAGCTGGCGTTGAGGGCGCCGGATGTACTGGTGCTGGACGAACCGACCAACAATTTGGACATTGAGTCGATTGATGCCCTGGCGGAAGCCATCACCGAATTCAAAGGAGGTTTGTCTATCTGATGCGATAGTGTGTCTGTCAGGCACCCTCATGCGTCTGCATGGATTTGACTGACTGTCTGGACCTGTCTGTGAAGTTGTGACTGAATGTATGTGATAGTCTGCTACATTGTCTCTTTGCGACGGCCTGCCCACTCTTGACTTGACTATGTTCATGTCAATCTGTCTGGGTGTTTACTGTGTAAAGACAATGTGTCTATCTGTCTGTCTGTCTGTCTACGGCTGAATGTCTGTCATTCTGCGTCTAACTGTCTGGCTACCTTGTCTGTATGCGTTGTGCGATTTGTAGGAGTGATATTGGTGAGCCACGACGAGCGAATGATTCGCGAAACCCACTGCCAGCTGTGGATCATCGAGGACCACACCATCAACGAGATTGAGGGCGACTTTGACGACTACCGCGGGGAAGTCCTCCGCGCACTCGGTGAAGCTGTCGTCCCCTCCGGCTCCCTGCCTGTCTGATCACGCACGAGTGTCTTCCAGTAGAAAAGCTTTGGTGCACTCATTTAAATTTAAAGCCGACGTCTTATTTAATATTCATTTTTATGCATTATGTCCGTCAATGTCCACAGAACACGAAGCGTCTTTCTCCGCCTGTCGCCTTCAGAGTATATAGTGGGACATTGGTTCCGGTGTCATTGGGTTTCTTCTTCTTGGTATCAAACATCATCCTCATCATCCGGAATAAAATAAGACAGCAAAAGCACACAAATGGGCCACACCAGACTGAGTTCTGTGCAAGCGTCCTCGAAGGCGTTTCTGCGTCCTCGAAGGCGTCTCTTGACAAAACTCAGCCGACGGTTGCCGAAACTACGAAAACAAAATCACATCCCGTCTCACTTTCCCTTCTTCGCCGCCGCATTGGCTTCCGCCTCTTTATTTGCAAGGTAGGTCTGATGTTCCGGTGAGGCGAGGTATTCCTTGTACTCGTCCTCGAAGAATTTCGGGTCCTTCCGGATGAGCTTCTTGTGGTAGGTCTCCGCCCAGTTGTAGATGAGAGCACCAAACAAAACCGCTGGAACAATAAAACGAGTATATAAAAAATGTCCAGGTCTTTCGAGTAATTAGTGCTTTGTATTTGAATAAATTTAGTTTATTTACATCAGTATGAATCACTCAATCAACTGACTACACGCATTCCAAATCCGATCAATTGTTAATCCACCAATCAATCCACCAATCAACCACTGAAATCATCAGATAGAACAACCCAAGTCAAGCCATCAATCAACCGTTCGCGTCAATAGGCCAAATACGACGGCGGAAAAAAGGGTACGAAAGCCCGATTATTAAAAGGCCCAACTACAACTCACGTAATCCAATTTTGAATTTCTGCCCGCTAATGCGCCGGACCATCTTGGGGATGCCATCGCTGAATAGGCCGGCCAGGACGCGCTGCTCGAACGGGGAGAGATGGTGCATCACCACACCGCGGTAGTGGCACATTTTGCCCCACACATCGTGGCCCTGCGGGATCCGAGCCTTGTTAACTTTCCCGTCGCCGTAGCCGATCTCGCCGCCACCCATTGCTCTAGAAAAAGACGCGTAAGAGGTCTTTCTAACCAAAGGAAAAGAGACATTTTTGTCGCTCGAGGACAGTCCCTTAAGTGCAACAATTTTAAGCCTGAAAAAGCTGACTCGTTTCACGTTTACGGTCTCGCTACAAACACACACAATTCACTGAAAATTTGATGGGAAATCTTTCTTTGGCGCCCGGATGGTGAATGAATGCAGCAAAAAATTGCTTTACCTGATGGAAATTCTTCTGATGAAACAAATTGGGGCTGAAAGATCGGCGAAAATCTTCAGAAGAGGGATAAACAAACTGCAAAATGAAAGCTCCCTTTAGCAAAAACTTGTCCCGTTCGGCTCGCCATGTCGCCCTTTAATGGGGAGCCACGTGGGCGAACGTAAACAGAATTGTAGTTTCCGTCGTTGATTGACTGATTGCACGTTTGTAACGCAACAAGCATCCGTGGGTAACAAATATATTCTTTGACTTCAAAATTAACTTTCTCTGTATTTGTGATTGGTGAAAAAATTTTCTGTGACATAACATCAGTGTCTGCAGGAAATGTGATGCGACATGAAGGGTATTCTTTCCGTCCGTCCGCCTTGGAATTTTACTGATTATTGAACTGGAAGTTGATTGGTGGTTCCGTCGATTGATTGATTGTGTGATTGTGGTGTGGGTGTTAGTGATTTTCCCGGCTTTTGGGATTTTCCCCCCGGTTGCCTTCCACGCAATATGCTGCTTAGGCTGATACGGTGTGGACAATTTGCAGGTGAGTTGAAAACTGTGGCGAATTTCACCGTAGAAAACTTATTTTCTTCTTTACACTAAGGGCGACCAACCTGCCCAACAATTGAGTCATTGTAACATTGCAAGACGCGTCGATCGACCAATCAATCAGTCGGTGCTGCCAGTTAGATATGCTCAACCAACATCAATCAATCAATCAATCTCTTTACCAGTCACTGCGCCCACTTTTATCAAGAAATATAATTCCCTCCATTTTGCCTTTCGCCTCATTGCATTACTTTGCTGCCTGATTATCTGTTTATCTGTTCATGTCTGTCTGTCTATCTGTCTTTCTGTCTGTCTGTCTGTCTGTCTGTCTGTCTGTCTGTCTGTCTGCTTGCCTGTCTACCTGCCTATTTGTCTATCCGTCTGTATGTTTGTTTGTATGTCTAGATGTCCGCCTCTCTGTCTGGATGTCTGTTCCGCTGTCTGCCTGCCCATCTGTATGACTCTTGTCTGCTTCGTTCTCCGCCCGCCCGCCTGTCTGTTTGTCTCTCAATATGTCTGTCTTTCGGTTTACATCCCGGTTTGCCTGTTTGTCTGTCCATTTGTCGCTTCTTCTTAAATTTCTATTCATTCTGTATTTTCAGGTCGCTCATGTACACCGCTACAGTGTCTCCGCCCTTCAGTCCGGCACAAATCGAACTTTAAGACCCTCTCCGCCTTGAGCCAGACCGCCGAAGCCAAGGTCCGCAACATCGGCATCCTCGCTCACATCGATGCCGGCAAGACGACCACGACCGAGCGGATGCTCTTCGAGGCCGGTGTGACCCGCCGTGCCGGTAGCGTCGATTCCGGCGACACTGTGATGGACTTTCTCCCACAGGAACGCGAGCGCGGCATCACCATCGCCTCGGCCTGCATCAGCTTCCCCTGGAAGGATTTCCGCATCAACTTAATCGACACCCCAGGACATGTGGACTTCACGGTGGAAGTGGAACGGTCCTTGCTGGCCATGGACGCCGTGGTAATCATCTTGGACGCGGCGAAGGGGGTGCAGGCGCAGACACAGACTGTCTGGCGTCAGGCAGTCAAATTCGGTTTGCCATCGATCATCTATCTGAATAAGATGGATAAGCCAGGAGCAAATGTGGAGAAGTGTCTGCTGCAGTTAAAGACAAAGCTTGGCGTTCATCCACTTCCGCTTCAGGTCTGCACGTCTGTCTGTCTTCATATCTCGCTGTTTGTCCCTCTGTCAGCCTGTCTCCATGTCTGCCTGTCTGCCCGTCTGTCTGTCTCTGTCTATCGTCCTGACACTATCTGTCTGCCTCTGTCTGTCTGCTTGTCAATTATTTGGCTGCTTCACTGACTGTCTGTCTGTCTATCTGTCTGTCATTGTGTATGCCTGCCTGTCTGTCTGTCAGACTGCCTGCCGGTCTGCCTGTCTATCTGCCTGTTTATCTGCCTTCCTGTTCGTCTGTCTGTCTGTCTGTCTGTCTGTCTGTCTGTCTGTCAGTTTGTCTGTCTGTCTCTGTCTCTTTGCCCTCCCAATTGTATCTCTTTTTCAGATCCCGCGCGGGGAAACCAAGACCTTCTCCATCCTCGATGTCTTCGCAGAACCTGAAAAATCCCCTTCACGTTTGGCTGTTCTTGAGGCATTGGCTGATGAAGATGACGCTTTCGCCGATTTGTTCCTTAACGACCCATCAAGCCTCGACGCGGCCACAATCGACTCCACTATCCGGCAGTGCTGCATTGATCGTCGGCTCTCCCCGCTCCTAATAGGCTCCTCCATTCGAAACATCGGAGTGTCGCAACTGTTGGACGCCATCACTCGATACCTTCCCGATCCGCTGGCAACGACGCGACCGGTCGTCAGTGAGCGGCTGGCTGCGTCCACCGGCTTTTATGGAATGGCGTTCAAAAACGTTCATGATAAGCAAAAGGGACTGTTGACATTTCTGCGGTTGTATCGAGGCAGTGTCCGGCCGGGGATGTCGCTATGGAATGTCAATAAGAACCAAAAGGAACGGGTGGTCAAGGTGATGGAAGCGTATGCGGACGAGCTGAAAGAAATTCCCGAAGCCACAGAAGGTGCGATTGCATAATGTGGCAGACACGGTAGCACTCAGACAGTAAGGTAGCCAGTCAGACAGACAGACAGGCAGGCAGGCAGGCAGGCAGGCAGGCAGGCAGGCAGGCAGGCAGGCAGGCAGGCAGGCAGGCAGACAGACAAGCAGGCAGACAGACAGACAGACAGACAGACAGACAGGCAGGCAGGCAGACAGACAGACAGACAGGCAGGCAGTCAGGCAGACAGACTGGCAGGCAGGCTGGACAGGTTGGCATTTGGCTGACGAACTTAATTTCAACGGCTCTGAGAACTGTTCAAGTTTCCAAAAGTACTGAAAGATTTCCCGTACAATAAAAATCGTTCTCTTGCCTACAATTTCTTTTGCAGGAAACATGGCTGTCGTCAGCGGCCTGTCCGCCACCATTACCGGCGACACTCTGGTGGCCTCCACCCCAACCATCCACGAGGACAGCCCCGGCACCAGCCTCGTTCCCATTCTCTATATCCCCGACCCGGTGTACTTCTGCTCCGTCGAAGCCGGCTCCATCTCACAGCAGCAAGCCCTGGAGGACGCCCTAAACATCATCCTCAAGGAAGATCCCTCCATCAAAATGTCCACCGACGCGGAGATGGGCCAACTCATCGTGTCCGGCATGGGGGAACTGCACTTGGAGGTGCTGAAGGAACGCCTGCGGCAGGAGTTCAAACTGGACGTCTACATGGGTCCGCTGCAGGTGGCCTACAAAGAAGCACCGACCGTGCAGGCGGACTTTTCGCATACGCTCATTCGCGACGGGCTGTCTGTGGAGATCCATCTCCGGCTGCTGCCATCCATGGAAACAGGTCCCTTCAAACGACTGAAACTCGCTCCGATAAAGGTGAGGCCGTTTTGCCTTCCCTTGCCATTTGCACTAAAACTCCCTCACGGTTCCACAATTCACCGGCTGTCACGGTTCCACAATTCACCGGCTCTGTTACGAGAGCAGCCTATCCTATGTCTAGTTAGCTGGTCAGCAGTCCTGCCTGCCTAGTGGCATTCTCACGATATAATAAAATAAACGTATCCAATTCAGAATTCGTTCTGAAGTCGGTCGGCATTAGCCAAATATTTTCCCGGGAGTGTGGGGGGGGGGGCGGAGCTGTGGGCCACTCTTCGAAAACGTCGTTCACAATCCCGGTCCTTTTCGAAAAGTGCACATTGCTCCGCCCCTTGTTCTTCAAACAAACATTTCGCTAATCTTTTTCAAATTCAATTCTGGATGAAAAAGGTTATTTCGAGACATATCCCTAATCGGCATTTCTCCCTCATACCTTTGCAGGGCGTTGACTTTACCTCGGTGTACAGACCGTCGATCCACGCCGCGGAGAACGGAGTGACGGCCGGCCTCAGCAACGGCTGCCTCATGGGCTCCCCTGTCACCAACGTCCAAGTGGAACTGCTAAACTTCAACGCGTCCCGTTCCGCCCTCCCCGCCATCATCGCCCTCGCGGCGACCCAGTGCGTGCGCGAGCTCCTGCGCCGTAGCCAGTGTCAGATTCTCGAACCGTTCATGAACGTGGTCGTGTCCGTCCCGATGAATTTGGTGCCGGAGGTGATGGGCGACCTGGCCAAACGCAGGGCGAGGATCAAGGAGATTGCGGTGCTGGACCAGGAGACGCGCTGTGTCATGGCGGAGACCCCGCTAGCAGAGATGCTGCACTTTAGCAGGGACCTCCGCACCGCGACCCACGGGATGGCCAATTTGGACGTGGAGTTTGGGCATTACGAGCCGGTGGGGAACGATCAGCTTCATCGGTTGCAGAATAGGTTCTTGTGACGCGTGTTCCTTTTTGCCGGGGACTTTTTCGTTCTTGTGACGCGTGTTCCTTTTTGCCAGGGACTTTTTTCGTTCTGAAATTGCTGTTTTTTAATTGTCTGTGCAAACATTTTCGGACGCAGCAGGTCGACGTCAGGGATTCCTTTGGCCATTGGTTTCATGGACGACCAGGTGAAGCAGCAAGTATTTTGTTTTGATATCGTCGGGAGAACAAAAGTTGGAACGCCCAATGATCCGCGTTTTTAATCGACACTCAGAAAGACATGACGATTAACTGACCCACTCGTTAATGAGAACAGATTTAGAACAGAACAAAATGTAAAGAACAGACAGGAACAGGATAGTCCAAGAACATTGCAGTACTGACCAGAACAAAACAGAAGAGGGCGGAGCAGAACAAAACAGAACAGAGCAGAACAGAACAAAACAGAACAAAACAGAACAGAACAAAACAGACTAGAATCGCTCGTAGTAGTTCGTATTCAAGTACAAATTAGGATAATGTTTTTTGTCTGTTTATGATTTATAAGGACACAGATGTGTTCAAAGATATTCTCATGGATTACTATAAAATGAACGTAAGGGTTTTCATCTGCCTTTTGGGAGACAATACCACGATGAAGCTAATGAGATTCGAATTTTCGGCATCTCCATTCTCGTCGCATAATGGGTCTTTTCCCACACCCTCCGGCCGTCGCTGCGCAGTTTCCTCATCGGCATTGCTGGAACACACTTAGGCGCCATTGACATATTACGTAATCAAAGGAGGGAAGGTGGGTGGTCTGGACCCTTGATTACTCACCAGTGAAATAGGCCCCGCCCTCCAGAATTGAAATTGAAATTGAGATAGAATAGTGTTAACACTGCGCCACGACGGAGTGGTGAACGACACATTACCCAGCCACGAGAATGGCCATGTGACCCTACAGCTCATCGTATGCATTGATTGCTTGATTGACGTAAGCAAATTCCTGAACACAATTTTAGTCCATTTGACTCGGTATTTCTCTGTTCGTCTAAGTTCACTTGACGCTTACTTAATGTAAATTCCCTTCGGAAAAGTAGAAAGCCGTCAGAAATGTTTTATATTGTTGGTGGGCGGAGCTATGTACTGTTCTTCAAATAGCAAATATGTCCTTCCTGTTTCGCGCGATATTGACCAGTCGCTCCGCCCACTTAATTGGATGAATAATTTAGATGATGTGAATAAAATCCAAATGGGAAATGGAATAGCACAGGGTTGAAATTGGTGTTTTGTAGATGACGACCTTCATTGAGGAGACCTTCCTGTTCGAGCAGACGGAAGACATCAAGACGATCGCCAACTACATCGGCAATCTCCGCAAAAATCGGGCCCGGTCTCGGGAAGTTGCGAGTTTGACTTTGAGATCCTGCGAAACCGAGGAGAGCTGCCGGAATTTGCGGCGGCCCAGGAGAAGAAACTGTCGGAGCGTTCGGCGTGAACGGAGAAATACCACGCACTGTGGTCTACTGTAGTGGTTGTTTTCCAAGTTTTGATGCCGGTCGATTAGAAATTGAATTTGGGATAGGGTCGTGTCCAGACGAGTTCATTTTGCAGATAGAATCCAACAGTACTGGACTTTCTAACTGGCTCAACATGGGTGGCTAGCCAGGGAGTCCTCAAGCGATCGTTCCAAAGTGGGTGAATATTTGGCTTGTCTCACACCTCGTTTTTTTACATTTCAAACGCCAAAACATTTGTACAATGCATTGTTGCATGCTGCAGCAAGCACAAACAAACGGGACCGTAAAGCCAAAAAACCGATAACTGACAGCATTCTAACGGCAAATCAAAATGGACCATCCCAAACGGAAGTTCCCTTGGTTCCCCTTGGTTTCCTCTGTTCCCCTTGCTCCCCTTGGTTCCCTCTCTTGGAAATCACTCCGCTTACTCGAAAGCATATCCACCAACTATTTCCGTAAAAGAAACTCTAGACGTAGAAAACCACCACTAAGACTAGAGCGCAGAGTCAGCTGCCAAGCACCTCATTTCTCGACGATTCCCACTATTCAGTCTCAATGTCCTTCCATGACATCGCTGGCCACCTTGGTGTAGTTGGGGATGCAGTCGCGCAGCAGCTCCTCCAGATCCTCATTGAGCTCATCCGTCAGGATGAGATCGGGGTCGCCGATCCCGTCAAAGAGGTCAGTGTCGTCCAGCTCGGAGGCAAACAAGCTGGCCGGAGTCGCCGGGGCGGACAGCGTCGTCGTCACACTCCCCGGCGACGGGGTGGCCGTCGTCTCACTGCCGGCGCCCGTCAGCTTCTTCCGCGGCCGGTGGATGACGACAGGTCGCCGTGCCGCGACCATTCCGGCCGGGAGGACCGACGGTCGGTGGACCACGAGGCCGCTGGTGGAGGGACGCGTTAGAGACGTCCCGGAGAGTTTGTGATGCTGCCCGTGGGATGACTTGGCCGTGGAGGTGGATGAGGACGAGAGTGAAGGGAGCAGTCGTTGACGGGTTGGTTGGGACGTGGAAGGACTATTTCGGGCGCTGTTGGTGGTGCTGGTCGAGTGGGCCAGGCTCGGGGATGGCGACGGTGGTGATGATGAAGGGAGAGCTTCGCGGAGACCTTTCGGGAGCATTTGACGTTGCGAAGCGAGTGCGACTAAGGAGGTGATGCGGTTCTGCATGATGGCGGATTCGGGGTCTGGCGCCAAGCTGCAAAAGAACCAAGCCTACGTTAGAGTCAATCACAATGTGAAGTACTCGTAAGTTCCCCTTTAAAAATCATTGACGTGTCTTGTATTCATGTTAAATAATTTTGTCTGAATAATTCTACTTCTTACCATAAAACTTAATTTTTTAATTAATTCTGGCTAATTAAATTGCATTTTAATTTTTATCATAAATAAGATGCAATTCCGTTTGATACACGGAATATGTAATATCCTTTATACAGACGTCTTCAGTAAAGTTCGCTATACTGCTACCGAAATCAACGAGGCAAATTTCAGAAAGTGCATATACATTTACAAGCACTTATGTAACTAATGGTAATTGTTTGAGGCTCATTTTCCTGCAAGTAAAGACTCACTAAACTATTAATCTTCTCCCCTCCTCTCCGTACTCAGGGATCTCGTCACTTTCGCGGTTGCTTCAATTTCAAGGCAGATTACGGAACGATCCGTCAAGTTAACAATCAACCGACCAATCTACAAGCCGACCCAGTGAGAAAATACAAAATACAGACGTGGCCATATTATAGCGCTTATCGAGATGAGCCATTTACCTCGTCCGTGCGCATCAAATGAGGTACCTGGCTCAACTCGGTTAGCGCTATAATATCCATAATATCCATATTTTAATATCGTCAATCAGCCAATCAACAATCAATGACAGTCGAAATCAATCAATCAATTTGCAGCAAAACCGGCAATCGATCAATCAAGCAGCCACTGGATCAATCAATAATCAACGACAGTCGAAATCAATCAACCAAAATGCAGCAAAACCGGCAATCGATCAATCAAGCGACCACCGGAGACACAAACCTCGCTGGCAAAAATGGGTTCCTCAGCGCGTCCAGCCGCCGCACTTTCTCCTCAAACGACAGACTCGCATCATCAAGAATGCTCTGCGACAGATCATCGTACGCCAGATACTGCTGCAGGAACTCGTCCCGCTGCGTTATGTCGTCGCCCAGCTGCTCGAGCGTTCGGTTGTCCTCCGCCGCTTCATGCTCTGAAGGAAGAAAACACGGTGTCTCAATATTCACATCTACGTGATCTCTGGGAAAGACGTGCCAAAATAAATTACGGGTAGAGTTTTCGGGGCGAGATGGGTGTGAGGGGCTGGGCGTCGAGGAAGTCCCTGCCGCAAGGGGAGATTCCAATCGAAAATTGGGGCATAATTTATTCAGCTGCTGGATGAGTGCGTCCATTTCCGTGGCGGACTTTTCGATGGACTTTTCCAAGCTGACAAGCCGCTCCAATGACATTCCGGCCTCCATGACGGACAGCAATGAAGAATGCAGGTCAAACGAGAAGCGGGGAATGGAAAAATGATACTCAGTATTTTGTTTTACACTTAATGACGGTTTGTCTTTTGATTGGTTGATTGTTATGGTTGCGTTTGATTTAACTGACCGAGTCGTCGTTTGATTGATTGATGTGATGACTAAATGTACACGCGCTAAACGGCGGAACGTGTGGGTGTTAAATGCAGGAGTGACCGAGTGTATAACCTGCACCCAAGCGCTACCTGACGGCGGTTTCCCGTTTATTCAGTCTGTGTTTTATGACTCTCTCTAGTTTTGGCCACCTCGAGAGCCGGTGAACTTGAAAGTCCTCCTGTCAAAAGTCTTTGAACCAAAATTTCAGGTTTTTCCATTAGGAATTTAATACAATAATACTTTTTTTTTCTGTTTAATAATAGAACCGAAACAATAATGGTTGGAACAAGCACTGAAACGAACAACATATAATTGATCAAGTAAGCAGGACTTTTCAAGAACCTCATCATTTTTGGCAGGAGCCGGTGTTCAGAGATAGAACCAGAACGAAGTGAAGCTTAAAGCTAACACAAGCATGCTAATGCGAGCTGGACCCTTCCGGTAATCGCCCCCGGACCGGTGCAATGGACGCTGTTGCTGATTTTGTCATTATCAGGTTGTATAAATCTTCCGGAATTAGTCCAAGGTTCTTGGCCAATTTCAGCTTGATTTTCGACCAATAACCGTTTACCTGTCAGACAACGGGGAAAGCACAGTTTACCTTTAGTTTAACTTTAACCTTTACCTCCTTTAGCTTGTTTAGCACAGTTTAACTTTAACTCTTTTAGCTTGCATGTGGTTTCGTGCTGCCTTCCATTAAGCCTAACACGCCTAACACACACGTACCTGTTCGCTCACTCCGTCCCATTCCTTGTCGGTCTGGGTTTCGCGGTACTTCCATTTCGTCACGTTGTGCTCGCAGTTGTTGCGAATCATTCGATAGCGCACCGGTTTATCTAGTTCCTGCTGGATTAGCAAGAAAATGGCCCGGGGAGTACGTGGAACCTGGGTGTCCGACAAGAGACCTTGATGAACGGCGTTGTTGACGCGGAACCGGCCGCCATGTGCAATGCTGACAATGTGGTCGATTCGCAGCACCAACCGGAAGCGTGATGCCGGCGCCGAGGCGTTGATGACGAGATCGTCCCATCGGGCCTGTCGGTACTGCTCAGCTGGGCTCGCAGACAGGGCCGCTTCGAGCGGACGGCTAAACCCCCTGACTGAACCCCAAAACCCAACCTACAGAGAACCGTACTGATTTTGGGCCGGCGATCCTTCAGGCAAGCAGACAGACAGGTAGACAGACAGACAGACAGACAGACAGACAGACAGACAGACAGACAGACTGGAAGGGAAGCAGACATTCACCTACCTTATTGGAAGTAACGTGGGCAACGAGATGATTGGCCAGGTACAGACCCCAGTGCTGATAGTCGCCCTTGTCTCGTTGGAATTCAATCAGATCACCAGTTCGCAACATGCACGCATGAGATGGCCAATCCATAAATGTCATCCATTCCGATTGGCGTTTTCCATCGTCTTGTATAAACCAGACTGGAGGATACTCCAGATAGAGAAGTTTCTTCAAGCGCTCGAGGTCGTCGGATGGGAGACCCATGAGGTTTGCTCGTCCTGGGAGCAACTTGGCCAGGCCTTCCCATGAAATGAAATTGTAGCTTTTGAGAATCTCCACTGCCACGTGGCTCAGACCAATGTCCCGGGCAAGGTCGTCAATCAGTTTGTCTGTAGGCTCGAACGGAATTTCCTCCTCTTCCCGCAGCGTCAACCTTCGTGGTGCGTCTTTTTTGTGTTGCTCTTGTGTGGCTGTCAGGCGTAAAACACTTGGCCTTCAGTAAAGGTAGCATCAAACTGCGTACGGTAAAGCTTCTTTATTTGCTTTCGATTTGGTGTACCTTTTTTATGCTTAACGGGATTTTAAATGTTGCTACAAATTGCTACGAAAAATACAGGTCATTGTTTCTGGAAGTATTAATGCAAAACTCACATACAGAACTAATGAATAGTTGCATTCTACGACATCCTGTATGGGGCAAGGGCAGCAATTATGGCCACTTGCAAAAACGTGCAACAATTCGGGCCACCTGATTTCAAAGGGATGCTGTACGAACACCACGCGAAGTTATTCCACTTTAAGAATTTCAAAACACCTAGAATAATTATACCCATGCAATATAGCCAGAAACAGTAGTGTTCCTTGAGTTACTCATTAATAGAAGCGATTTGAAAATACTTCTTTCATAATGTTGCTGTGAAAAATGGTGACGGAAGACTACAGGGGCGCCACTGGCACTGAGATTGCAGGTGTGTGCCGGTCTGCTTGCATTGCGTGCAACAGATGGATCAGCTGATTGCGGTTGTTGTTCACACCTTTGAGGTGTGAAGATGCGGTTTACCAGCTCATTGCACCGACTTCATTCTAATTGGGAACGCGACTTAACTAAACTTGGCATATATACATATTCATCATAACATCATTGGAAAAGCGTGCGAAGCCGGTGAATGATCGTGTGAAGAAAACTGCAGCAAAAACTGTACTGTATAATACAGCATAAATTGTATGTTCTCTTTACTCATTAAATTTGATGACTTAAGTTCCTGGGTCGTCTCGTCTGCCTTGGTTTGTGATGCACAATAGCAGTAATTAAATGCACGCCCATGGCGCCCCCTGGAATCCCGGTGGCCCGAATTGCTGCCCTTGCCTCATACCATTATTCTCGAAACAGCCCCTTGCCCTTCGTTCTAATAGTATTTCCTTTGTCAGCTATTATTTCGGAGCTAATTGTTTAGGAAACAATAAAACAATACGATTCCGCTGTTAAAAACCAAATCTTCGAGGGTTTCGAAAATGTGCAACTTCAATTTCTAATTTCTATACATTCTATATGTCATTTATTGCTATTTTTGAGACAAGCTGTAACTGGGAGACAAGATACATTTTCTTACTGGTGTCAATAAAATCGATAAATCGGTAGTACAGCTGTGGTGGAATTATTTCTTCAGCTCACACCCAGACCCATGCGCCCACACATGACAAGTCTATGAGTGGGCGCACTGGAATGGGCGTGGGCGCGCTGGAATGGGTGTGGGCGCGCTGGAATGGGTGTGGGCCGAAGAAGTAACTCCGTCACAGCTGTATATGCAGATATTTCCGTAAGGCGTCATCCACATATTTCGTAATCAAAGGAGTGTAGGTGGGTAGTCTGGACCCTTGATTACTCACCAGTAAAATAGGCCCCGCCCTCCAGTATAATTTCGATTATCTGGGTAGGTGGGCAGTCGAAAAAGGCCATTTTTTGATTACGTAATATGTAGATGACGCCTAACTTACCATCCTCGGGCTCGGCAGCGGCGTCGACCTCGTCCAATCGCCCAATACTCGCCCTTTTTGAGCCAGGATCCTTGTGCATGAGGTGCGCCTGCCAGGGTTCCGGTGACACGGACGAATCGTAATCGCTAAATGTTTCCGAAAATGTCATTCTCATGCGAAAACCTGCTGTTGTTGCGCCGGTTAATTTTTTATTTCAAGGCATAAAACAACATTCAGCAATACCGCCGCAGTGGCCGGTCAGGCACTACAGTACTGTAGAGTCTCGACCATTTGGTGCCAGTTTTTAATGACCCCCGTATATTATGACTGCAGAGTAGCACAGTGTGTGCAGGCATAATATACGGGTAGGTCTTAAAATCGGCACCAAATTATCGAGACTCTACAGTATATAATACACTAGAGTACTTTATGGTACCTGCTCTGAAAATGTCCAAATCCTGTTGCAGACGCTCCGCAAGACTCATGGCGTGTTAATTATTACTTCAACTAACGGGATCACACTTAATTGTACTCCAAAGGAAAACGTTCTTTCGCAAATCTTTTTCATGGGAAGGCTTACCAACCAACACGTTAACCAGCGGATGGATCACAAACAGTAGACAGCGTGTGAGAAAAGTGAACACAGAAAATGAACACAGACACGCCTTAAAATGGCAAACATTCATTTTATCGGTCAGTTCCGGGGGATTGTTTATGCGCCCTTGTTTACCCTGATTGTTAATGCCGACTGCCGAGCCATTTATAGAGATATTGTCTGCAGTCTGATAATGTGTGTGAGAGTACACAAACCGACGATTTTCAACCTAAATGTCGAAACCTGATTTACATGTTATGCAGCGGGAATCTGTTATTAATGAGAGAGTAGCTCCTGTAACGTATTTTAAAGGTAAGTTATGGCTGGATATGACCAGATATATTAGCATACATATACGATCCGATGGCCAGGGCCAGCTGTTACGGGAAGCTTAACGTATCGGATGGGTCTGCATGGTCACGAATCCAGTCCAAAAAGGCTTGTGTCCTGGTGAAGTAGGCAGGCCGCTCCTTGGGACATGTGGTAAAGCCAAATGATGTTATACCGGCGGAGCAGAATCTTCCCTTGGCGTTAAGGCATGCCAGAGGTCCGTCGGAGTCCCCTTGGCAGGTCTCAGTTTCTAGCTTTAACCTTCCGGCACAGACAAATAAGTTCGGATTGTTTGCTGGACCGACACTGACAGCACACTCCGCCGTGTTCTGGTCTTTCACGTCTAGCCGAGCGTATCGAAGAGCTAGAACAAGTAAAACTGTTGATGCGAAAGTCTGTTTGTTTGTCTGTCTGTCTGTCTGTCTGTCTGTCTGTCTGTCTGTCTGTTTTCTGTTCTCTGTTTATCTATTTATCGTCTGTATTGTTTGTTTCTGTCTGGCTGTTGATATGTCTATTGTTACGTCTGAAAATTAATCCGCACAAACGATGCAACTTCACTAGTTAATGGAAACTTGTTAACCTCCTGATCGCCCAGGCCGTGAGCAATGCACTTGGAGTTAAGGTCAGATACCAAGTCTTGTAGGCATAACCGACACGCACACGGACTTTTTGCGAAGTCTATGTCATGGTCCAGCGTTAGGAGAGCTAGGTCGTTGTTTGAGCGCAGTGGACTGGCTCCCGGCAGGTTCGATGTGTACTTCTCATGCGCCATGGGCCAAAAAACAGTGCAAATGTCCGTATGACAAAGCTACCGTATTTTCCCGGCCTCAAGGGACACCTAAGCACCGCCCCCGTGCCACACATACACACGCGCAGTTTAAAACTGAGGCGCACACACACGCTCACACACGCTCACACACGCTCACACACGCTCACACACACACACACACACACACACAGCACACACACGCACACACACACACACGCTCACACACGCTCACACACACACACACGCTCACACACGCTCACACACGCTCACACACACACACACACACACACACACAGACACACATGTTTAA
>LRSR01012850.1:0-10948 GCA_001579985.1 Hypsibius dujardini | reverse complement strand
TAGCTCAAAATGAAAATGATAGGAAACTGAAAATTGACAATTGGTAATATAATTCAAAATGATAACTAACACCCGTTATTATTTTCAAGCGTGCAATATAAAATATAATGGTCACTTTTTGTTGATACAACCATATATTTTTACCTATGAGGATTAACAATCGCAATTTTATGTCAAAGTAAAACTGCTAAATTATTTGTACAAACATCATCTATTTTTTGCAAATTATACTGAATTTTCTAAATAGCTTGCAAGTAATAAAGAAACGCGCTCAATTGTCTTACAAATGTCTCCTTAAACATTTTATTTCGGCAACTGAAATTCATAATTCCCAATCAATTAAAATCAAACGTTTAACATGCCGGACTAACCTAAACTGTCTTTTAAGATGGACGTCATCATGGAATTCCTATATGGAATATGCGAACGATTCTTGTCAGCCAAGGCGATGATGACCTGCTCCAGATGATGCAGCGCCAAATTGATAGACTTCGCTTCGTTTAAACTTCGCCCGACGATGCCACTTTTATACACTCTTTCTGAGCCGGCTAAATCGACAATATGAAGCTTAGACGTGCGCATGATGGACGAGGATTCGGAGTCGCGACGAGTGATGATGATAGTGAAGATACAGTGTGACCGAGTGGAGGTCTGATTGATGGGCGTTTCCGCCATGACACGATTGGCCTCTCCGATGGCTAGGATAGCCATCGCCTCCGATTCGCTGCGAGCACGGTGGACGCTGAGATTTCGCAGGTGAATATTTTGGTCGGCGTCTTCGAGAAGCTGGATTTTGGTGAGGTCTTCAAGTTTGTCGAAGGGATCGCGGGTCTGCAGCAGGTCGTAGGCGGACTCATTGTAGATCTCAAAGTAAGAGATGGAAGCGCTGCTCTCCCCCTGTAAACATTATTATGTTGTTCAGATTAATTTAAAATAGCATTTATAATGATGCCCAAAAACAGGCGTTTTATTGTGAATCAAATTTATTTTAATTTAAAGTCATTTAAACTACGTCCTGAATTCGGAATAAATTTTTATTGTAATTTAAATTTGGGCTCGTGCTCAGTATGATGTTTTTTAATTTAAATAACATTTTATTGCTGCACTGGACATTAGATTTCCTTTTCTATTCTGGTTTATTACGTTTTGCTACACAATGTTGAGTGGTTAACGAATTATGTGATTGCCACAAATTACTATCAATCAATCAATCGTGCCAGTGCAGTTGCAGCATGGGTTTTTCCACCGCCAGACATCTAAATCCACCATGGCATACGAATTTCGTCAACTGATTAAAAATAAATAAACTAAAATATTGCACAAACTCAGTGTAACGGAATATTTTTGCACAATTGAGTAGTTTTTTCATAAACTGAAAATGTCATTTTTAATTGAATGATTTAAATTAACCAACAAAAACATCTTAAGTTATCTTTCAATTTAATTTAAGCACATTAATGTTACGTTTTATTTAAAATCCCATTTTGCCCAATTAAAATAAATGTTTGATTTGAACGTGAACAGCACCATAACACACCGTAACCGTAAATTAACATGCAGTGTTGTAGAAAAATAACGAAATTTTATGAACAAGCGAATTAAAAATTGTCACTCTTGAAAATGTTCGTCTTTCAATATATTCAAGGGGTTCAAGGTCAAGTTCAAGGTCAAGTGAGTATTTCGAAAAAAATACTTTTTGTCAAAATATGGTTTTTTGTTTTGTTTGTTTTAGCATATGAACAAATTTAAGAAACAAAATTTAGGATATTTAAATAGCTATGCGTTGATTCATAAAAAAATGATAATACAGCTAAAAACGACAATTAAAATTTTTTATTATTTTGACGTAAGTATTTAAAAAAACTGCCTATTTCTGTCGGCACAAAAACTTCACTTTAAGATACGAAGATAAACATTTTTTTATCACAAGCAACTTTATATCGATATGAAACTGCTAACGACTGTGCCAATGATAAATCATATTGTAAATGGAGATTGAATTGCGAGAAGGGAAACTTTAAATTGTCTTGCAAAAAAATATGTTGTTTTGTCAGAGAGGAAAACTAAGGAAACACACTTTAAAGAAATTAAATAAATATGCGTTGATTCACGTCACATGCTATAGAATTCATTCAGATGTAATATTTAAAGCGAGAGGTGCATGTGTCACGAATATGTCTGTATGACAATTCAAATTAATACGTTTTTACCTCATTATTTGTAATGGCGGAGTTATTAATCTGTGCAAAAATATACGCCAGGGTCCTCGGAATGATGCCTTTTGTCGTGGCAACCTTCTCCTGCACACCATGTCCCGTGATGGTAAAGGTTTTGCCACTTCCTGTTTGACCATACGCAAATAGGGTCCCGTTATAGCCGTCCAATACCCGTTCGACAATTGGCTTCGCGACAATCTCAAAAACATCGGTTTGACTGATGCCACTCTCCAATACCCCGTCAAAGTGGAAGCGAAATAGCTCCCTGGAATTGTTGACATGCCCGTCCGCGGCTTCTTTCGGGATACTTAATTGAAAAATGTGTGTCTGTGCGTTGTCGTTCAATGGGTTCTCGGATTCCTGGAAAGTTTCGTAGTGGCAGCTACTTTTACGCCCCTCCAATGGCTTGAGGCGGACGTAAATGCGAATAGTCTCCCTCATTAGAGCAACAATATCTCCGTTTCACCCCAATTGAACCTGCACGCACGAGTGGCAGTACATATTTCCAGGTGTAAGTTCACCACACAAAAAGATCGACAGATGGCTCGGCCTGTTCGTTTCTTACTTAAGTTGTAAATAAGTTAATTATACAATAATTTTAAATTGTACACAACATGATATTGGAGACCCTGCGGTCGTCAATAAAGTCTGTCAAAATGTTTGTTGAAGAAAGAATATCAAAAAAGGGTATCACAGAGCATGCGAAATGTTGAGCCGTACGTGTCAAAATTAAGGCTTGTGATTGGTCTATTCGCATTTTTCGATTATTGGCAGCCCGGCTGCCTTACAGCTCCTCCCAATGGGATCAGCAAATTTCCGGAATTCACTGATCGGGTTCCTTGATAGCTCTGGCTGATTACTTGCTCAAATTCGTTCATCAAAATTTTTTTGATACATTTTGTATAATGATGGCAAACGTTGAGAACCGCCGCACTCTCGTCATTATTACTTGGATTTCCTACAGAGACATGCATGCCTCGATTTTGCACAGGGATTTAGCCTGAATTATTCCCTCCAGCAAAACGTGGTTACAATTTGCAAAGCAATCCATCCTCCCACGTAACATGGTGAACCAATCAAGAGATTATGAGTGCATTAAGTAGTTCAACTGAAAAACATTACAACAAAAGATTGCTACACTATCGCGGACACTGTTCCATCCTACAGATGATTGTCCCATATCACACTAAATCGGAGGGAAAGAATAATTAAAAAATAGCTGGCTCGCCAAATTATGCAAATTCAACATATACGTTTTATATAAACTTATTTGTTTAAATGCTTAATTAATTGTGTTTAATTGTGTTACACATGAAAACGTGATTCGTTTTTACTATCGGGCGGACGGGTGATGATGAAAACATTTGAAAGTGATTGTGTAAAATGACCTCACATGCCTACAAAACATTTTCAATTATGTGTTTATTATTTCGAAGCACGCCAAGGCATACTGCTTCATATAGTACTGTAGTGCCACGATTATAATGGTCGGTTTTTACACCCGCGGGCAGCGCACTCAGCCTGTGCGTCTTGGCTGAGTGCCAACTCATAACAGAAGCGCTTGTGACGGAGGCGGAGCTTAACCGACCGTTTTAATTGTAGCACTAAAGTACGTCATGATCTCCCCACCAAAGATTGAGCTTTGACTGAGGTGTGAAAAGACAGCCGCAACTCGCCAACTTTACGAGCGAAACTATTGTGAGATTGGTGTACCAACTGCAAGTGTTCATTCGCTTTACCATAGAAACAAACAGTCATTCGAAATGAATTCGAAATGGTTTCAAAATGCGATGAACTATGATTTAAGTGGCATCATCATTTCCCAAAAAAAACATTAGTAACTAAAGTTTGCTATGCCTGATAAAGCAAGATTCAGTTCCCAAACCTCTGCAGAAAAACCAATCGATTGGCAATCAAATGAATGTGTGGCATGCACATGTACAGGCACTGTTGGTGTGCAACAAACGTAATGTGCGTAAAGTATATGTATGCAAAAACTGAAGCAAAGTTTTTAAACTCAGCTCTTGTTAAAAATGTATATCCGCCTAAATTTCTTCCAGGACAAAAATTCAGTTTCTGTGGTAGTTCTTCTAGAAAAAAAGAATGCCACTCTTATTTTAGGACAAATTTGACAATCCAAAGACAAATAATTTCCGACGGAGACATTTAACCGCGACCAGATTCTATGACAAACGAAAATTCTCGAAATTGTCCCCCATAAGAAACTTTTTCCCCTTCGACATTTAAACTGTTAAGGACACATTCTTGCCCTTGTCAGTCAACAATCCGACTAGATACATATTTTAGAGACTATAGATGGTCAAATTGGTGGATGGAAAGAAACCGCATATTTTTCGAAATTTTCGCTAGCTCACGGCCTGCCGAGACCTTTTCCCCCAAAAAAAAGTGAAAAATAGTTAACTTTGGCAATTTTTGCTGGACATTGGTCAAGTGGCAAATGACCAAACCATAATCTCATTTTCACATAACATACCAAGTGAGTTTCATAAAATCGGTCAAACCGTCTTTGTGTGAAAATTCGGAGGTCCCCATGTCGTTATTTGACGACAAATTAGTGTAAACGAGTTATTGTACAGATGGATATTGTGCCACGTATACGTAAACACTTTTATTATGTCAAGCCTTAAATCGAAAGAAAATTATGTTTTATTATTAAACTGAGAAGTTTTATGCCGCACAAGTACACTTCATTACGGGTTACGGGCAAATTATTCAACCCCCGTATAATCCATATTGGTTAACTCTCTGATGGACATGTGTTTAGATTATACGGGTAGTACCGGGTTTAGTAAAACATTGCTACTGTAGATTAGGGAAGCTGCCGAATGAATCGGCATTCGTTGCATACGAATCATTGGAAATATCTCTAATATGCGTTCAATCAACCAATTTGCTGGTCTTGCTGTTACAATCTTGCTTTTCGATTGACTCACTTGACTTTTTTACTTTCTCTTACATTTCACAATTTTTAGGAATATTTGAAGGAAACTCATGTTTTCTTTTTAATTTCATAGGGAAGAAGCCATTTCGTAGCGAAATTGGAGGAGGCATGGAATTCCCTGCCCTATTGACTTTCTTTTGGGCGCTACGATTGATTATTTGATTTGATTGTTACCGGTACTAAGTAACCACATGCAGAATCATTGGGCAGCGTCACAACTGATTCATAATGGTTACAAAATGATCATTCTGCTCTTGCAACTCCCAATTCCGAAATTTCAATTGTATTTGACTTAGGACCACTTACAAGGGAACGATCACCAGTGCAAATCTCCGATTGTGACCAAACTTTGTTTTTTGAATACAATGTCCCCTAAAATGATTTTAAAAAATATGACTCGCGGCAAAGAGTTCCCCGTTCAACGGGGAGAAATTCGGGAAGATCACAATTGGCGCAAGTACATTGCAATAGTCGAGCGCTTGATTGAATGATTGAATAAGCGCTTGATTGACGGCACGTAACGACACGTACAAAAACATGTGCTGTGCGTGTGTGCTATGCTGGTTGCGTACTCAAGTACAAAGCAGTTCAGTAGTAATAAAGTATTTTTTGGACAATTTTGTTTAACAAAATTGGACAAACAACAACAATTTTTGAAGTAGCTAAGGCCAGATTTTAATATAAGAAATAAAAATATGCGTGTTTTGCCTGATTGTTCCCAAAAAGAGCATCTATATTTCTTATATTAAAATCTGGCTTTAGCTACTCTAAAAATTGTTTTGTTTTTTGTCCAAGTTTGTTAAAAAATTGTCCGAAAAATACTGCAGTAGTACTGAACTGCATTGTACTTGAGTATACAACCAGCACAGCACACACGCACAGCACACACGCACAGCGCAGCACATGTTTTTGTACGTGCCGTTACGTACCGTCAATCAAGCGCTTATTCAATCATTCAATCAAGCGCTCAGGACTATTGCAATGTACGTGCGCCAATTGAGATCTTTCCGAATTTCTCCCCGTTGAACGGGGAACTCTTTGCCACGAGTCATATTTTTTTTAATCCTGTTAGGGGACATGGTATTCAAGAAAAAAGTTTGGTCAAGATCGGAGATTCGCACTGGTGATTGTTCCCTTGTTAGTCTTAAACCCATTTTTTTGTGGCAGAACGAAAAATTTTGTGAACACTGCGCGCGCTACTATACTAGTTTCGAAAGTGTTAGCAAGGTGGTGCCAAGTGAATTTCTCCCTTCTTGAAATGATTTTTACAAAAAATATTTTTCAAACACAAATCTAGATGCTCTGAAAATATCAAAGAAAAAAACTTGCACGAAACAGTCCAAAATTTGCTCGGGAAATGGAATACAACCGGTAACTCTAGGAAGTGTATGCTGTCTGGTACTCAAGAGAGTTAAAATGAAACCGGTACACCAACAGCACAGACGCATGATAACCGGGGTAGGTATAACCTCCTTTGTCTTGCATCCTCACAGCAAATCAATAGCCAGCCAGTCTCACAATAACCATAAAAAACAAGCCTTGCTTGTAATGATCAGTTAAGCCGTTCGCGTGCCGGAGTTGAAAGGGCTTCGCACCCACGACGTGTGCTTTAATTAATAAGATGGACAATAGATACAAAACACACACACACTACCAACGCAACACATCACCTAAATATGACATGGACCTGATGATGACCATAGCGGAACTAGCCGAGTTAGAGCACAGATCCTTAGACCGGCTGAAACAAAAGGAAGCCTCTCAATTAAGCAACCACAAATTTCCGATGTATTTAATCGTCGGCCCAACCGTCGAAAGGAAGCATATCTCCTGAACCGACAGTATTGCATACACATTTTTCCCACCTCAAAAATTGTTCAGACAATTAAAACGGCCCGTTCTCGCTGCGGAATTACCGTCGAACAGACAACCCTTGCCATGGTCCTCAGACAGACCCTTCTCACACTGGCCTCGCTCAGCCTGGCACTCAACCTGATCGACCCAGCCTCAGCCGGACCGTCAAGCCGTCAGGTACAGACACGCCAGTACGGCGGCTACTCCAACTACGGCTCCGTCGGTCTCAGTAGTCTTGGCGGTCTCGGCGGCTACGGCAGCTACGGAGGCTACGGAGGCGGCCTTCAAAGCGGCCTCGGCTACGGAAGCAGTCTCGGAATCGGCGGCTACGGCAGCTACGGAGGACTTTCTTCCGGCCTGGGTGGCTATGGCGGATACGGAAGCTCCCTCGGACTAGGTGGACTCTCCTCGGGACTGGGGTACAGCGGTGGACTGTCTTCCGGATTGGGTCTCGGAGGGATCGGCGGTCTAGGAGGGGGATACGGAGGCCTGGGTGGGATTAGCGGGATTGGAGGGATTGGTGGAATCTCTTCCGGGCTGTATGGAGGGTATGGAGGCGGATTGGGTGGACTCTCTTCCGGGTATGGAAGTAACCTCTATGGGGGATACGGAGGCCTCTCCTCGGGTATCGGACTGGGCGGAATCGGAGGCATTGGCGGCGGTTATGGCGGGGGATTGGGATACGGCACTCAACTGGGCGGCATTGGCGGAGGACTCGGGTACGGCGGGTATGGAGGCGGACTATCCTCCGGTTACGGTTCGTCGTCTTACTATGGGTAGTGTCTCAGCCTTCATTTTTGTGCCAATAGCATTATCAATTTGTATCACATACCGCGAATTAGGAAACTAAGGGATGTTAAGATATTTATTTTTTACTGTTTGACCTGTGTTCCATCTATATCTTAACCCACGACTTTATACGCAGAAATAGTTTGGCCTCCTGGGCTGAATTTAAAAGTTCGCAGAACCGAAAATATGGAAATGCAAGGATGAAAAAATAGAGATTTATTTTAGAATGTCTCTACTCGACCAATGAAAACAATTAACCGGGTTGGATTGTGACGGATGGCGTACACGAAGGGGTGGTCGACGTTGAAAGAGATTGGCGGGACAAGCGGCTTCATTTGGACCATCGCCATTTTTGTGGAGATGACCAGAGCGGATGCCGCGGCTGCTTCTGTGCCTTTTTCGTTCACGTCTGGAAGCAGAAAGTTAAATCTTCTTTGTATTCGGAACAACTTTGAGACGCTTCAAATTGGCATACAGCCACTTAAAATAATCAATCACAGCTTGGGTCAGGCAGTTTATGGGTAGATAAGTCTAGAGGATGGCAAAAAAAAGACAGACAGACGACTGGCAGGAAAGAACAGACAAAAAGATCACGGGTGAGGCTTCTCAAAAAGTTTAGGCCTGGTTTACACAAAAGACTATAAGAAGGAAAAAAGCCTCAGGATGTCAGTATGCAGTCGAAGTGTCTTACCTATAAAGGTCTTGTGTACAGCCGACGACACCAACAGATCACCTTCCGGCGCCATTCCCGACAGGTCAGCGTTCATGGTAAACACATCATTCACACCAATTTTCTGCAGTAACCGTGTCAAGTCAAACGCGCTCCCGGTCTTAAATCGCGGCAGCGTTACGTTAATGATCTGCGAGTCGTCCGCATCGCCCGCCAACCTGCCTAACAGGTCCGCCGACAAAGCCTTCTCCAAGTCTCGCAGGCCAGCTGTTTTCCGCGGCAACAAGACCAACAAAGACGCCTCATAATCGGCATACGGTAGCTCCAGGTACTGCAGCCCCAACTGAAGATCCTCCGTATATGTAAATGCTTTGGTCTGGCGCATATAATCAACACTCACTTTCCGTCCAGCAGTCAGCAGATTAAAGTCTCCTTTTTTTGTCTGGGTTGTCTTGAAGGCTGTCTCCCAGCTGGACTTGAAATAAACAGCGTTGACGAGAACGGCTTTCGTTGAGACATCCACCGAGCCCGTCGGGAGGATGTCCTTAATTTTTCCGCCGGTCCGGGCGTCAACCCAATTGTTGATGTCCTTTCGAGAGGCTTCCGAGTCTTTCACAAACTTTTCCGGAACGACTGAGGCACGGAGGAATTTCGTAACGTTGCTCAGATAATTCGGATCTAGGGCGTAGGATTCTTCCACGAAAACGCCGTTAGCGAGAGCCAGTTGAAAACTGGGCGAATCCTCTGGACCACCTGTAATGGCGTATTACAATTTAAATAAAACATGACATAAAATGTTATTGAGAAAATTACTGAATACCAGACATTTATTTTTTGAAAAGATAGGCCACCCTTGAGCACTTTAATTGGGCCGTATTGTATATTGCACATTAAATATTGACTTAATCGGCCTACTATATTTTAAATACAATAAAATTGTATATCGCTTAAAATGAAAATGCGCATCTTTCATCATTTAACATGTACCTTGTATGTTTTCTTTAACAAATAATTTATATCCTACTCATTTTTGCTACAATGTCTTATATATAAAACACTAACCTTATTACTATGTTAAAACATATTGATTTTTACCTAACTGCTATGCTGAATAACGCAACAAGTTTAGCATGAAAAACCGTTTTTCCACACTTTTATCACATTCCTTTTGATTCAAAAGTAAATTACAGTTTAGTAATATTTTAAATAACGTCTCTTGTGTATTGTGCAACAAATATGGATTTAGGACTTTACCGCTATTTTAGATAAAATCAAATATCCTTCCTTTAACATGAAAAGATGTTTAACGAGGCATAAAATGCATCCCTTTTATCTTACTACCATGTAAAAACGAGTTCAAACAACTGCACTAACCTGGGAGTACTTTTTGGTGCCGGGCTCTAACAGTTCTCGTAGTGGCGGTCGTTTTCGTGGCATTAGAGACTGCGGCGAGAGATGCTGGAACTTTTAGAAGGGCAAGTGCTTCGGAAAAAGCTGGGGTAACATTGACGGGCCCTAAACGGTCGGAAAAGTGAAGAGCATTGTCGAGGTTGCGTCGAGTTTCCCCCTGGGATCCCAGGTAGAGGAGTAGCGATGCATAGACAATACTTAACGGGGATATGAGGAGGTTTCCGTTGGTCTGAAAACCCGCGGCCGCAGAGTATAGATTGACGGTGGCGTTATCGCAGACGGCCTGGACGGATTGAAGGCTCAACGAAGCTTGCTCCATTGTAATGGGTAAATCTGTATCACGGAATGAAGTCACAGACGAAGAGGGGAAAAATGGTAAGAGAGGAAAATGGCAAAAATGTTTCGCCGGAAGAAAGCTATTTATTACGCCTGGACATTATTATTTTCAGAGTGGCGGTCGTGCATTCATAGAATATGACAGAAATTCTTGCCATCAAGGCATGAATAATATCGCACTCTCGCTGTTGTTTGTGCGTGCTTTGGAGTTTCTGTGTACGGCGCAGCTATCAGTTAGTCATCGTGCCTCGTCGTCTTCTTCACTGCCAAGGTTGCGCCTGCAACGGAGGCTTGTTTTCGAGTAAACAACAAACATGTCTCGAGCAAAGACGCGTACACACAAATCCGCGTGGCGGGGTGTGGGTTCAATAACACAAGGAAGTCAATGTAGGTTTAGGTGTATTAGATGCCTGACCGGAAGTGACGTACATGCTTCGTTATGTCACACTGGCACGGCAGGATGTGTCGCCGCGAGCTTTGGTACATTATGCAAGATGCATATGCTACCGCGGTAGCTTCAAACTTTTTTTAAAGCTTCAAGAGCCGACTGCACCCATAGAGTAATGAGTCTCGACGTGTGTAGGGATGGCAAAAAATACAATATAATGTGTCAACTAATGAGTTATTTTGAACAACTAAAAATTAAATACTAAAACTTTTAATTTTTTTAATAATTAAAATTTCTAACATAGACAAATTAGTCAAAATTAA